>JANAVB010036420.1:13475857-13505857 GCA_029216955.1 Iris pallida | reverse complement strand
TGGACTTAAACAAGTCATATCCATAATTCGGACAAAGCATATCTTAATGCCAAGTCATCCTACCTAGACATAATCTAACTATCCAATAAGTCAACGCACCAATGGTCAGGCAATGCACAACTCAAGCATATGAAATCTCACTCAAGGTGTCTTGTAGTAATGCGTGCCAAGACCATAAAAGTTATATCAATAACTTCACCACTAAATGTAAGTCCACTAACTCTAAGTCAACACATGCACCATAAGTCATCGATGGCATCCAAGTCAAACTTGGACGCACACCACTATAACTGTAATCAACAAAAAGAATAGAAATATATAGCATAATTTAAACAGTAAATAAAGGCAGTGTATCTTGCCTGGAATATAGACAAGAGAGAAAATCAACTGTCCGGCTCCAACTGTAGTCGAACAATCATGAACCCCTAAAATATAATTAACTAAAATCAATTCTAATTCTAAGACAACACATCTACCATAAATATACATACTATTATAGACTCTATTATATATACTAGCTAACTAGTTTACATCAACATATAATATACCATCTACATGTAGTATCATGCCAACATAAAAATAATATTTTATAATATAAAAATAATCAATTTAAATTATCAAATAAATAAATAAAATTTTGAATATATATATATATATAAAATAAAATAACAACATATACTAGCCATCTAGCATATCCAATATATATTTAATCATGTCTAGTACATACATCATCATACTACTAGATAAAAATAATATTTTTATATCAGAAAATATATCATAATATTTCTAGAAAAATACATAAATAATTTCTGGACATATTTTAAATATATTCATTTTAAAAAAACTAGCATCAAAACACCATACTGAACTAGTATACAATTATGCCATATATTGAACCAATTGGAATCGAACGACACGAAAAAATATAAAAATTTAATATTCTGGAAAAATGTTAATTATCAGTGAAAATATGATTTTTTTTATCATAAATCACTTGACAAAAATCATAGAAAAGTTCTACGAAGTTTAGAGATCAAATAACCAAGTTTTGGCGTCCTTTCGGTGTCCGAAAAACTAGCATCATGGAAACGATTGCACAAACACACGAATAACTTAGAAATCTTAATACTGGGCATTAATAGATGATAAAGGAGGATGTTAGGATCATTACCAATTAGTTGTTCGAGATCAAATGGGTTCGAAAGTCGTCGTAAAGATCCTCGCACCAAAAGCGGTCAAATCTGGACCAATTTACTGCAAAGGACGTCACGGCCAAACCGAGTGGAACGGTGCGAGTTAACAATTGGACATCAAAGTAGACACATAGGGATACCAATTAGTTTTAGTTTCAGTAGAAATATATGAGAAAAAGTAGATGAAATCCATCGAAGAAAATGACCAACCTAGGTTCAAAAATTTTGTTACGGTTGAAAATAACCTTCATGTTCGGCCTCCAAACGACCAAATAAGTGGACGAAAGTCCTCCGAGGCTTGATAGGGTTGAAGAGGGGTCTCTTGAAGTCATCATGGAGGTGGTAGAGTGTACAAAAGTCGAGAAAAGTTGGTTGAAGGGGTTGAAGTGGTCGGCCAAAGCTTGCTTGTGTCGTCGGCCTATGGCAAGGGGGTGGTCATATTTTGGAATATTGGGAAGAGGTGGGCAGCCAAAGAGAGCTCCTATATATAAAGTTTGGTCCTTCTATGGGTTAGAATTTGTATGGAGGATGTTTGAATTGATTTGGTGGAGATTTGATCATCCAATCCCCTAATATGGTAATAGGATTCAAAGGAATTTCCAAATTTTGAAAGGTGGAAGATTGAATCAAAAATGCATGGGATTAATGGATGTGGGCCGCTATTAAATGTCCAAAAATTAAATAAATATATTTCTAATTTATTTTTTCAATCCTAGATAGGCTCCACTAATGGTTTGGGCTAGGGTTTAGTCCAAAAAATTTACGAATAGAATTTAACTCCAAAAATATAATAAATGGGTCTTGTGTGCCATTTGAAAATAAATAGCACATGAGAACTCAATTGAGAGGGACACCATTGACATGTGTGTAGTAGGCTCAAAATAGGTCAAAATTATATATTAGGTCGAATGGGTTGGATCGATGTCGAGTCCCAAAATTAAATTAAAAGTTGGATCAACAATTACGGTAGATGGTCAAATGGCCTAAATTGATCCGAAAGTTGTGCGACAAAAATAGAATACAAGGAAATATGTTTGAGTTGAACATGATATATAAAAATAAAGATAAACTTGTCTATATCAAAATCTATAAAGGGCGTTTCTAGTGATTGGTATTTCTTGTACTCCAAAAATAAAAACTACGAAACAAAAAGTATTTAATGATGAAAAATAATAGAGGGAAAATATCTATTAATAATTATATTAAACAAAATAAAAAAATAACTCTAAAAATACAGAGGGCTTACATCAAGCAAGGAGGAGAGCTAGTGGGTGGAGAAGTTTTGATCCTCTTGTATTGGATCACATTGAGTTGATCGCCAAAATATAAATTTTAACCTTTCTTCTTCTTCTTGATCTTTGAATAGTTCTAAGAACTTGTAGGTCCAAAAAAATAGGAATTCTATCATTAGAGACATAAAAATATATTAGAGAAGATCATAAGTGTAGAGTTGGAAATAATAGGATAATTTATTATTGATGTGCGACTACATATATATATGAGAGGCTAGCCCTCTCTCCTATTATTCTAAGCAATATGGGACTAAGGCCCATTAACTAATAACTCTAATATAACACTTAACACCCTCCCTCAAGCTGGAGCATAGATGTCAATCATGCCCAGCTTGTTACATAGAAATTGAACCCGAGAACCCAAAAGAGGTTTTGTGAAGATATCAGCTATCTGGTCGCCGGCCCTCACATGTTGAAACTTTATCACTCCCTTTGTATATTCATCACGAACAAAGTGGATGTCAATTTCAATATGCTTCGTCCATTAATGAAATACTGAGTTGGTGGAATGTGAATAGCAGATTGGTTATCACACCATAGATCTGCCTGTCACGACCTGCACCTGCTTTTCGGATGCGAGCTCGTGAGCAAGCCAGCTACGTATCGAGCGGACTCCAGCCTGACTCGAGTACGTATAAGCTATCATGGTATCATGGCTAATATGGTCTGCAGCCCATTAGTATATTGTCCGATTAGACTCCAAGAATGATATGAGTCTATAAAATAAGCAAAATATATCATAGCATAGAAAATAAAGAACGAAAGGATAATAAGGAAATATCACAAATAAATACCTGTATCCCTGCAGGTGTAATCACTACCATCATGAGCCGCTAACTCCACGCAATCAGCTACCTGAAGAGATCATCAGGTCCTCAGAGGACATAGCAAGATACATAAAAATATGCCTATCTAACAGTTTAATCATGTAATAATATAAATAGGGTATAAATAGGAACTAGACATGAGACTGACATGTGGCTACTGACAGATAACTATGAACACGGACACGGGATCAACTATGTATAAATAAACTGCAGGAAGAACAAGAGATCAATGGAAATATCAAACCCTCGCCCCGAATGGACTCACAGGTTTGAACTAATCACTAACCCTTGCCCCGAATGTGGACTCGTAGGTTAGTTCAAGACAAGTCTCCCTCGCCCCGTGTGTGGACTCGCAGGTGCAAACGGATAACCCTCGCCCCGTGTCTGGACTCGCAGGTTGTGGAAACGATACAGGAATAGCAGTTCAATCACACATACTTGTAGACACGACTCAGTCAAGATATAGGTGACGACACGGTACAACTCAGTCATGACACAGGTAAGGACATCTCTGTTTCACTTAACAAAATACCAGGAAAATTGGCTTTTGAAAATAAAACGAGAAAAAAAGTACAAGAAGTACAAATTTGATTCTGGAAAAGTATTGCTATGGAAGTCTGATCTGTAAATGATCACTTTGTTCCTTGGACCATATGATGATGATGAAGATCACTGCTTGAAGTAGAACAACTTGGAAGAACTAAGTCACCAGAAAGGTATCGACGCACTTGGACACTGATGGCGAGGCCGAATGCTTTCCTGCTTTGCTTCACTCTGTTCTAAAAGAAAAGTTGAAGAAGAATGCTCTGGAGAATCAAAGTCTCGAAGTTCTGATCTCTGTATTCTCTCCTGTCTCTCTGTGTTTGTCTTATGAGAAAAATAAGTCTATTTATAGACTTGGGCTCTGGTGCGTAAAAACTCAGCAAAAGTTCCGCCTTTACGCTAACAACCGCCACCCACGATCAAAGTCATCCTCTGTATACGTTGACACGTGTCCCAGCAATTCAGTAAGAATAGGATGCACGTACACACGTTCTTCGGGATGTGTGGCATAAAAGCCATGTAGACAAACCACGTTCTAAATTGATCAGAAAGAACAGGGCGTAAAAATAGCCTCAATGTACTCTGAGTGTAAAGCAATAGATTGAGCGTAAAGTAGCTTTGACGTAGACTTCCTGTGTAAAGTGGTTGTTAAATAACCTTGAGCGTAAAAATAGCTCAAATAGACTTTACGCACACGTCAACTGTTGAGCGTAAAAGCTCGTATAGTCCTCGTGCGTACAAGAAGCCATAATGTGAGCGTAAAGTAGCTCAATCCACATACTAAACGACAACATTGGTCTCTGTGTAAAAGACAAATCCCTTTGTGATATATGCCATCATTAATATCTCCATGTCAGAGTTTGCATTAAATGCGAGATTTGACAGCTTTGTCCAGCATAAAAGTGGCTGCTCTGTCCTTGGCGTAAAATCATGGGTGTAGACCCGAGCGTAAAATGATCAGCCTTCTTAGGCTTAAATTAATTAGCCTAGTCTTGGGCATAAAGGAATTACCCGTTCTGCTAAGCGTAAAGCAGATCACTTATGAATGAGATGACTCTTTCTTTGAAGCACTTTTTACGCTCCTACACGACCCCCTTCAAAGTTTTCAAATATCTCCAAAGTTTGAAACACTTTGAACAGAAGCGTAAAAGTTGAGATTTGATCAGTCAGCATAAAATTTGGGATACGCAACAGTCATTCGCGTAAAAGCGGGGATATCCAACAGTCGACATAATTATAGGGATATCCAACAGTCGGTTTTGAATCTCTCTATAAATAGGCCTTTTTAGAGAGAGAAAACACTTTTACTTATCTTCTTGAATTCCTTTGCCCTTTCTTTCTTCGAAAATCTGATCTGATGGCTCCTAAGAAATCATCCACCGCCGGTAGCAAGGGGAAGAAACCAGCCATTGATTCCTCATCGACTGATCATGTGAAAACCTCCACTCAGTCATCAACACCACAACGAAATCCCAACCCGGCCGTGGCTCCGCCTATGATGGGTAAAACCCTATTCTTTGGCTGGGAAAAGACCATCGAGGAAGAAGAACAAAAACAAAACTTTCAGCTTTTTACGCTCACGTTGTACGTGTTAGCGTAAAACTGAGACAACATCATACGCCCACGTTGTTCGTGTCAGCATAAAAGATAAAAAAGACTACGCCCACGTTACACGTGTCAGCGTAAAATTTGGTTTTACGCCCACAGTTAATGTGCTAGCGTAAAACTTAACTACGCTCATATTTATACATGCTAGCGTAAAAAGTTGTATTACGCTCATATTACTATGTGGTAGTGTAAAATTCATCAATCATTGAGAGATTTTGTCGAACAAATACTTCATAAACTTTTCATCAACTTTTAGTAATCATCATAAAAGACTTCAAACTAACTTGCTCTCTTTTGTTATTTTACCAGTGGGTTTGCAAGTTCACCCTCTTGCTGAAGTTTTCGGATCGTCAGTTGGCATGGTGGGTTCGAACTATTTGGAAGATTTATCTCATGTCCAATTTCCTCAGTCGAACCCCGAATATTCGGTAGAGAGGGCACAGTTGATAGCAGCTCAAGGGGATAGGCTGTTGTTATCCATGATAAATGGGGAATTATTGAGTTCGCTAGATGGACAGCACTTCGCAAAACCAGCCTTTCTATTTGGAGATGCCATTGATTGTAAATCTCAGACTCACCCCAAGAAGGAGTCTTGGGTTTTTCAAATTTGGAAATAGAGCCATGTATCTTCCGGATATGGACAGAGATTATCCTTTGTCAGCATTCGTCCATGCTACTCATCCTCGACAAATGTTGTAGAATTTGACTCCCAGCAATCATGGACGACCGGGTAGAATTGTTTTCAAGAGAGAGCGTGCCAATGATATGGGATACTTTGCTAGTGTTCCCAATGGAGGTGTTACTTCTATCTTTGGCCTTATGCCAGGCTCTAATCCTAGCAAAGATTCGGGTTTAATATAGCCAGTACAAACCCAGATGTTTGTCAACAAATTTATGAGGGATGCTGTATTATATCCCCAAACAAATCCCAGACTGCCAGGATGGTTGACTCCATTCAACCAGAGTTGGATCTAGATAAATCTTTGGATGATGAAGAACTTTGAGGCAGAGTTGAAAGATATTGGCTTGTATGAAGCGGTAGCTTCCACCAGTCAGGGTATTCCTCCGAATAGAAACTTATTTCTGGCCTTGATGGAGATATATATAAGTTCAACTGGAACTTTTGCCACCCCGAAGGTAAAATGGGTCTTGCCCTTTATGAGATGCAGTTTATCTTGAAGCTGCCAATGGGGGAAGCCCCATATGAAGAATATGTTCCCTCCAACAGGAAGCTTGCTGAAATCAGAGTTAACCCTCAGCTAATCGAGATATACGAAGAACTGATGTGCCACTACCTAATTTGTACCACGATGCATGAAAGTACATCCCATTTGGCGTATATCAACAAGTGGACGACTTATCTCTTCTTCCATAAAGATAAGATATCCAAAGAAGACAAAGAAAGGTTTCAGGAAAACAAAGCTCCAGTAATCAACATAGATTCGACAATCCCCTCTAACAAAGTTCGGGATATGATGATTAATTACAAATTCTCGAATAAATATCTGTCTACGAAGACTGGGGAATTTCCTGCCGGAACTGAAGCCTTGAGCTTCCTTAGATATGGTAGTCAGAAAATCTCTCGGAGAGCTTTGTTGGCAGGCTTTCTTTCTTTATGGTTGAGAAGATGGGTTGTACCGGGTATTGGTACTGTTGACAGAATCCCCCGTAGTATGCTATGGCCAGCAGTACGTCTGGTTTTTAAAGTCAGGATTAACCTGTTGTCAGCCATGGTGTATCGAATAAATGCAGGTTTAAGGACCTTCGGCGAGGAGTTAATCAACAATGCTCCTCATCGGAATGTTTTCCCTAGAGTAGAGATGCCCTACACTTATCTGATGGGCTGGCTGTTGCATCACAACTGCAGATTGTTACTGCCAGGCCCAGGTGATGATGCGGAGGTCTTCCTCCAAAAATTCAGCAAAGCTACATGGATCGCTACGACTGTGGCGGATACCCGAGCAGTTCTGAACTATTCTTATGGTTGGAACTTCTTCTGTACCCGGCCGCAAGTTCCAGCAGATTGCTTCGGTGTCTAGTTTGAAGATGAAGTTGAAAGAAGAGTTGTATTGCCACAGTCAGTCTTTAGGTGGCTTCAGTGCATCAGACCTTCTCATCTGATGTACAGAAATGAAGATAATTGTGCGTTTGAACCGTACTTACCCAGTAGGTTTGCTAGCCAATTTGGGTACAAACAACTTTATGTTGGTAATCCTTCGACTAATTTCCGTCACTATGGGAAATTACTTGACGGAGCTAGGGGTTGGAGGTATTTCGGTGCTGCTCGGACTGGTGCTAAATTTAGAATTTTGACTGCCACTAGCACTACAGAACTACGTATACTCCATAGGTACGCCCACTTTTACGCTTCAATTCGTTCTTTTGCCCACGGTTACAATATGAAGGGTAGTCTGAGGTGGCCTAAAGAAGAAGATATTGAGGAACAGGTCAGGGTGCCAGCAGATATTCCTGACGATACTGGCATTCCAGATCCATTTCTAGAAGTCATCCCAATAGGAGTCGGAGAACCAGCTGCAGAACCTATCATCATTGGCAAAGGCCGAAAAAGAAAACAAAGTGAAGCCGTCACATCTCCAATAAAAACTCTGGAAAAGAGGAAGAGGTCTACCACAAAAGGGTCCTCCAAACCAAGAGCCCATACTCCAGAAGAGGACATTTTGATTGAAGAAGATCCTCTTGTCGGTTCTTCCTCAATCTACCCTGGAGAAGGATCTTCAGCCCCTCCACCGATAGTTGGATCAGGAGCTATAACACTTTTGTCTCCTGGATGTCTTAGCACCTCACTCCATTTATCTTTGTCGTCCAAGGCACAGGTTACAGAGGGTACTATTACTGTCTCCACGGCTGCTCAAGATCGCATTCCATCAGACGAACCGGCTCTTGACTTTGAGGATGATGACTGGGATGGTGATTATGATACATATCTTAAAAAAATGCATATATTCCAAGTATTATACAAAACCTATACGGAATTATATATCATGATTTTATATACTAACTTATTTTTGTTCATTTTGCAGATGTCATAATTGCACCAAAGCCTATAGCTCCTCCTCCTCAAGAAGAAGAAATCTATAAAGAAAATGAGGAGTCTGAAGAGGAAGCTTCTTCTTCAGAAAACGCAGATGCTGAAGAGGAGGGAGTGCAAAAACCTGAGATGGAGCCTCAAGAAGAACATCCTCCAACACTTGAGGCACAACAAGCACAATCTGAATTGTCTTCTCTTGCTGAGGACCAGCACAAAGAGAAGACTAGAGTCGACCCCACTGTAGGTGATGATGGGATTACTGGAGGAGACCCAGACTTGAACAAAGAATCAACCGTAAAAAGTTTAACCACAACTGGAACAGTAGAAAATCCAGTTTTTGACAAGCCAATGCCAGAATCTGAACCAGCTCCTGTAGTTGTCACCACATCCACCAACATTACCGCCGCCAGAACTCCAGAAACGGCTGGAGTGACAAATATTGAAGACGTTGCTGCTGAGGTCCCTGGGAACCAGATAACAGTAGTAACGTCACCAGCTCCACCACCGTCTATTGTTACACCGATTGAAGATATAATCCCTGAAACTTCTAGGGATCAATTAGCTATAACGGTAGTAGCAACCACAACTTCGTCTCATCCTACTGTTGCACCACCAACATCTGTTCCCGATTTCCGAGAAAGAGATCTGTTAGATATTGTTGCCACGCCAAGTTCCAGCACAGAAATGGATCTCCTCGTTGAGATTTATACTGACACCTTTTATAAGAGCCTGGCAACCTTGATAACAATGGTCCTAAATAAGGGCCTCAATTATGAGACTCTGAAGACGGCAATGGCTTCGACTATCAAGAACGTTGCTTTATTCAACGATGCTGAGAGAGCTGTCGCATTGGAAAAAATTATGGAGGACCTTGAACAGCCAACCAGAGAATATCTTAATCTGTCTAGTAAGACTGTTGAAAGTCTCATCGAGGAAGAATATGATGCCTTAACAGCTGATTATCTTGCTCGGGAGTCCACCTATAATGAATCTCTCTATGAACATAGTCTGAAGGTTGCCAAAGAGAGGGCTTTTTTGACTGGAATAAAGCCTGCCTTATATGGTCACAGAATAGCTTATGATGCTCTGAACATAGACATTCAGAACAAAATTGATGAAATTCGTGCAGTCGAGGCTGAATTAGCTCGCTTGAAGGCTGAAAGGGAGAAGATGATCGAAGATCGAAATCTGCACCTCACCCAGAGCTCGATTTTAGAAGAGAAAGCCTTTGGAGCTGAATCGACTATCAGGACCCTTGATGAAGCCAAAGAGGGTCTGATGACTACCTTCGCCAACTTTTTTGTATTTGCACCCCTGAGGCTCGACGTGCCGAAGCTACCAAGAAAGTCATGAGCTCTCGTGGTAAGCGGTTAGAGGAGCTACAGAAGTTACTTCAAGACATTTCTGCTCCACCTTGAAAGAGCTCCTTGTAATCTTTTCTTTTATCCATTTTACAATGTTTCCAAGATGAATGAAATATATATATTTTGTGATCCTATCGTTTATTTGGAACAATAGGTATGAGATAGAAAATACTTATCAGAGGTTATAGGAACATGACAAGTCTTTTAAACTCAATGCATTATATCTATCCAGAGGTAATATGGACATGATAGATAATAAAATCTCATTTTTTTTGTTTTTAGAGTATACAATACTGTCAGAGGTAATATGGATGTGATAGCATGTAAGAACTCATAGAAAAGTAGATTAATATCTATGCAGAGGTCAAATGGATATGATAGATAGGAAAAACAAGTAGGTTTTAATATTTATCCAGAGGTCTTGAGAACATGATAAATAATAAATCCAATTAATCGACTGATAAGATAGAAGATTAATTTCTGTTTGCGAGTATACAATATTATCAGAGGTAATATGGACGTGATAGCATGTAAGAACTCATGATAGAAAAGCAATTAGATTTGATATTTATTCAGAGGTCTTGATAACATGATAAATAACAAATCTAAATTCATATACCAACTGGTAAGATAAAAGAAAGAGATGAGTAATCAGCTTAACCAAACCTTGGTAGCTGGGGAATAAGAAGACAGATGTCATTGAAGATATACTCCAAAAAGAATGAATGAATTAATATATCTTTCAAGAAAGAAAATATCATCCTCAAGGATTATTCTCAAATGGTTCTGATTCATCATCGGCTTGAACCATATTGACTGAGAATATTTGCCCAGATTCACAATGTGAGGAACGAGACATATCGGATTCGATGAATAGAATTTCTTCCGAATCTGATGATTGCGAAGAGCTAGAAAAGAATTCTTCTTGTACATCGTCATTAAACATATGGGACGGATCATATCCCAACCCATGACGAGTCTTCTAGTAAAACGGATCACCGTATAATGGTAGTCGTCTACCCTTGCCTTGATTAAGACCTTGCATAGTCTTCAAATCATATCCCATATTCTGGATAATCTTGATAGATTGTTGACTGTATTTGTCAATTCGGATTCTTCCTTTATCTTTATTTTTTAGATCATCTGTCTGAGCAACAGGGATATTTTTAGCCAGACCAAACACAATTTGACGCTTGTTTTTCTTATCAGACGGAACCACAAAATAGGATTCTTCGTGATGTCTGAAAGTTACGCAAGCTTGTGATGAAGCGGCTACAGGAAGCAGATAGGGAGAAGATGTCAAGAACTTTTGAGCATAAGGTCCGACATCGACATGAGGAGGAAAAAAATTCTCCTTATGATCAATGTATAAAGTTTCTTCCGGTTCTATGTTGTCTTTATATTGATGAGTTTGATTATCAGAAGATAAAGTCATTCTCTCAATAAACTTGACAGCCATATACTCGAACAGGAAATCTTTATTGATATCAAAAAGTACAGAATGATCAATATTTACATCATTTACAATCTGATTGCTACGCTTCAGATTAATCAACAGTGGACCATCATCCGTCTTCTGCGTAGATTTGCCAAGATTGACAATCAATGGTGATTCTGGATCATTCGTACAAGAAGTACGCCCTTTGACCTTGATCATAAAAGGTTGAACTTGGCTCTTAGCAGGAATATTTATTGATTCCTCAGATGAAGTTTGAGTTCTTCCTTTAACCTTGATTATCAGAGGTTGATCATTGACAGGTTGGGATTAGATTTGTCCCTTGACTATGATCTTCAAAGGTTGCTCCTCTGGCGGATCTTCGTTAATAGACTGATCCTCAGATGATGATTGATCTTCAGCCATGTCTGATATCTCTTTCACATGCTCTTATTTATAAAGCCTTAAATCAGAGAAGTAGGCTTCGACACCCTTAAACGGATTAATATCAGCGAACTCAGTTTTCACAACTCCTTGGGAGTCCACATACTTGAAATATTGGTGAAGAGTTGAAGGCACAATATTGTGCTCATGAATCCACGGTCTTCCAAGAAGAATATTGTAGGATACGTCCGAGTTGATAACATAGAAAGTTACCATAGTTCGAAGATCACCAATCTTAATCTACAGACGAATCTTCCCCAGTGGTTTGCTCTTACCAGAGTTAAAGCTGACTATCGTAGTACTAGTGTAAGTCAGCTCACTAGGTAGGAATCCTCAGGGGTCTTAGCATACTCTGAAGAATTATACTAATTGAAGACCCAGGATCAATGTAAATCCTATCAATTTCAGTGGATCATATATATCCAGTGTAGCACAGAGGCCTATCATGCTTGTTGTGTTTCAATAGCATATCCTCTTGTGTAAAGGTGATGTTGGGAATTACTTCCATCACACTATGACATTGCGGACATGGCACTGGTATATTATCGGGAGTCTTGAGTTGAGCCAAGCATGAATCTGCTTGAAGTAAAGCTTCGCTCAAAGTCTCTCTGCTTTCTCTGGAAAGGCGAAGCAGTTCAAATATAGATAGTCTAGCTAGGGTATTGGCCAACTGAGCTAGAATGTCAAATTTGTAAGGCTTTATCACCACCCCCTGACTGGAAGCAGACTTCAATGGGATATCAAAGCGTACTGCCTTCTATTTCCCCTTTTCAACCACAGACGGTTTAGCAGGAACAGAAGAGGGTTGAGTTGGTAGTGTCTCTACTACATCTTCAGCTTCTTTGGAGGATCCCTCATAGTCTTTGTGGTGCTCTTTTCCAGATCTTGTACCAGCAAAAGTTTCTTCTTCAAACTCAGGAGAAGAAAGTACCATATTACAGGATTTAGTCTTTCTTCCCTTAGCCTTCTTCTTGTGAGGGTTGTTACGAGGAACTTCAGAACCCAATCCAGCAGTGGAATTCTGATTTTGAATTTGTAAAGGAAGACGTATTCCTTTATCATAATTCAAAACTTCTGCCTTTTGAAAGTCGTAACCCATCTTCCTCATAAGAAGGACAGATTGCTGACTATACAAGTGGATAGGCAGTGAACTTTGGACAGGTATTTCAGCACAGGAAGAGGAAGAAACCTCTGCAACTACAGGAAGCATAGACATCTCTATAGTTAAGGAAGGAGAAGGATTCGGGATATGAGAAGAAATCCCTGTTGGAGCTTTTTCATAAGCAGCAAAAACTTGTTGTGCCTGGTATAAAGAAACACTATTCATGGCTAGCCACTGCTGATGAGTAATCTTGAGCTTGGTAGGAGGAGCTAGACTTGGAGGACAGATGTTTAGTCCTTTCAGTCTATCTTCTAGAGGAAGGCCATCCCATAGATGATCCAAGTCATCAGGATTCGGAATAACATGAGAAATCATGTTGCAGGTTTTGACTTTCTTACCTTTCTTGGATTTTAAAGTTTTACCTTCATTTTCCAACTCAGGTACTAAGTTAGGATGTACCCACCACATAATTTCACCATTCTTCAATGTAAGCGGCAGTAATCCTGTATTTTCTTCCCTGGCAGGCGGGATATTCACGATCTTCATCGTCGCCTTCGAAATTGGGATAATTCCATCTGGGACTTATTGTGGAGGAAAATCCCCGAACTGAAGAGAAACCATATTGGTCGTAACCGTATGGTCATCATTGGTTAAAGCGATAGCGCCACCATTTATCAGCTCTTGGATCTTCTTTTTCAAGACATAGCATGCACTGTAGGATGATTAATGTATCTATGATAGATACAATATTTTGGATTGTCAGTCAGATTCACCTCATTAGGCCTTTTTGGCTCTGGAATCTGAAGTTTACCACTTTTTACCAGACATTGAAATATCCCTGGGATATCACTTTCGTCAAAAGAGTATTCTTCCTTTGGCCTGGAAGATTTCTGATTATTTGGCATCATTTTGTTCTTGGAAAGATTGACCATAAGAGTATCTTTTCCTTTCACATTACGATTGCCAGGATTATTACCAGGATTACTTTTCTTCCCTTTATTTTCTGAAGCGAAAATCATCCCGTGTTCACGAGCCAACCTACCATTGGTCTCGGCAGAAATTGCTGCTATGATAAACGAAGCCCAATCTGTGAATTGGGAACCTGTGAAGACAGCAATGGATGGTCGCAGATTCATCTTGCATGTATCAATCAGCGCTGAATCTGGCATACCAGGAGGCATCTTTAGAGTAGCCTGTCGAAAATGTTCAATGAACGTCCGAGTATCTTCTTTCTCCTTTTGTTTGATTTCTATCAAGAAGGACATGTTCATGTCCATACCTCCTTCATAGAAGTGGAAGAGAAACATTGCCTTAAATTCGTCAAAAGACGAAATAGAGTTATCGGGTAAGCTACGATACCAGTCGTAAGCTGAACCTGTCAGCCACCCGATGAACACTCGAGTTAGAAGAGCATCATTTTTCTGCAAGTGTACAGTCATAATATCAAAGTAATTGATATATTGACTGGGAGATGCTTTTCCATCGAATAAAACTATGGATTGTGGCTTGAACTTCGGTGGAAAGGGTACATCATTCCAATGAGGAGGATAAGGTTGCTTAATCCTTAACCTCTGGAGCTGATCTTTGTGCCTCAAAACTTCAAACTGTGGTTTGAGTTCACGCACTACTTGAATGGCTTCACTGGTTTGAGGAAGCACATTTGATTGAATAGTCGTTGGATGTACCGTAACCCCCACTGGAAGTGGTACATCATCTGGAATGATAGGATCTGGAGATGCAGAATTTTGATTAACAGCAGGCTCTCGAATATTCAAAGGTATATCAGCCCCTTGACTATCTTGAGTTTGTGCTGCTACTGGTACCGGAGTTATTACTGTAGGTTGAGCAGTTTGCTAATTCAAAATTATCTGAAGCATGCTTTGCACCATGTTAAGCATGTCTTTCAATGACTGCTCCACGGCAGTGAGACGTTGATCCGTATTAGCAGAAGACGTCTCTGGTTCATCTCCAACAGCGTAGGATTCAACCTCTCTTGAAGATATAGAGGGATTAGTATAGAAGTATGAATCCACACTATCGGTATCAGACTCAAAAGATTGAGTACCCCCAGCTTCTGAAGCAGAAGTCTATAATTGTCTTTGTCTTCTTGATCGAGTATTCTGATATACTCCTTCAAAGGAATCAAGAAGCCTGTTGAACTGTTGTTGACCTGGGGTTTGGGACATATTCCGTCTTGGATGTCGTCCTCTGTTAGTATGAGATGCCATGTTGACTGACACATATGACAGCTCATGTTCTTGGTCTTCAGCTTGATGTTGAGGCGAGTTAAAACTTAAACGATCAAAAATTGACCGTTTTGAAGCCGAACAACAACAGTTGATCACAACCTGGTGATATTCACAATGATATTTTTCTTGGGGGAATATTACCGGAGATTGTCTGTTCTTACATTTTTGTATTAGTAATTCACGTAAATCAGAAGGAAAAGATGGAGTATTCTTCTTTATTACATTTAGGGTAGAAAAACGTTTAGTCCCTTGTGTATAAAGAAGATTACTGGCTGCATTCGCAGAACCAAACTGTACATTTTTACGCGTTTGGAGTTGTGTGCGTAAATCTTGAGATTTAGCACGAAGGACTCCATTTTCTTGGCGTGTAATTTGTAAGTTTGGTACTTTGCGTAAAGCAGTATAAGAAGGTTGTTGGTATAGGACAGAAGTTTTACCAATGACATTTTTACGCTGCACACATTTAGGTACATTCACATTAGATGTGCAAACATCGTTATGAATTTTATCTATACTGTCAAAGACAGGAGACTTACCTTTATGCGTGGAGCATAAAAATTGATTATCTACCACATCACAGACGGGAGATTTTGCTTTATGCGAGGAGCATAATTTATTTGGGCCTACCACGTCACCGACGGAAGATTGATTCTTACACTCAGAAGCATAAACTTTAGAGTCTGCCCTATTACGAATGGGAGATTCATTCTTATGTACTGAGCATAAAATTTGGTTCTCATCCACTGAGCGTAAAACTTGATTCTTACGCAGTGGGTGTGAAACCTGATTATCTTCACCGTTACAAATGGGAGATAAATCGTCACACTTTGAGTGCAACTCTGAAGTAAGGACTGCCTCATTACGAACGGGAGCCCCTACGACAGGAGTGGGAAGAATTCCCTTGTCATCAGAAGCAATATAGAGATCAGAAACCATGCACTTTGGATTTGGGAATCCAAACTTTTCGTGCTTTACGAGACTTTTGAACATTGGAGTGGCGAGAACCACCCCCAGTTCGGAGCATTTCTTCATAGGCAGTTTGGTCGAAGTGCACAATCAGAGTCTTCTTGGTCGAACCGACCGAAACATCATCATATTGAGCAATCGCCTCCCCGTTAGAGGAGAAGGTCGTCCCCAGCAGAGTCGCCATTTTGTTTCACTTAACAAAATACCAGAAAAATTGGCTTTTGAAAATAAAACGAGAAAAAAAGTACAAGAAGTATAAATTTGATTCTGGGAAAGTATTGCTATGGAAGTCTGATCTGTAAATGATCACTTTGTTCCTTGGACCATATGATGATGATGAAGATCACTGCTTGAAGTAGAACAACTTGGAAGAACTAAGTCACCAGAAAGGTATCGACGCACTTGGGCACTGATGGCGAGGCCGAATGCTTTCCTGCTTTGCTTCACTCTGTTCTGAAAGAAAAGTTGAAGAAGAATGCTCTGGAGAATCAAAGTCTCGAAGTTCTGATCTCTGTATTCTCTCCTGTCTCTCTGTGTCTGTCTTATAAGAAAAATAAGTCTATTTATAGACTTGGGCTCTGGTGCATAAAAACTCAGCAAAAGTTTCGCCTTTACGCTAACAACCGTCACCCACGATAAAAGTCATCCTCTGTATACGTTGACACGTATTCCATCAATTCAGTAAGAATAGGATGCACGTACACACGTTCTTCAGGATGTGTGGCATAAAAGCCATGTAGGCAAACCACGTTCCAAATTGATCAGAAAGAACAGGGCGTGAAAATAGCCTCAATGTACTCTGAGCGTAAAGCAATAGATTGAGCGTAAAGTAGCTTTGACGTAGACTTCCCGCGTAAAGTGGTTGTTAAATAACCTTGAGCGTAAAAATAGCTCAAATAGACTTTACGCACACGTCAACTGTTGAGCGTAAAAGCTCGTATAGTCCGCGTGCGTAAAAGAAGCCATAGTGTGAGCGTAAAGTAGCTCAATCCACATACTAAACGACAACATTGGTCTTTGTGTAAAAGACAAATCCCTTTGTGATATATGCCATCATTAATATCTCCATGTCAGAGTTTGCATTAAATGTGAGATTTGACAGCTTTGTCCAGCGTAAAAGTGGCTGCTCTGTCCTTGGCGTAAAATCATGGGTGTAGACCCGAGCGTAAAATGATCAGCCTTCTTAGGCGTAAATTGATTAGCCTAGTCTTGGACGTAAAGGAATTATCCGTTCTGCTAAGCGTAAAGCAGATCACTTATGAATGAGATGACTCTTTCTTTGAAGCACTTTTTACGCTCCTACAAGACCCCCTTCAAAGTTTTCAAATATCTCCAAAGTTTGAAACACTTTGAACAGAAGCGTAAAAGTTGAGATTTGATCAGTCAGCGTAAAATTTAGGATACACAACAGTCATCCGCGTAAAAGCGGGGATATCCAACAGTCGGCGTGATTATAGGGATATCCAACAGTCGGTTTTGAATCTCTCTATAAATAGGTCTTTTTAGAGAGAGAAAACACTTTTACTCATCTTCTTGAATTCTTTTGCCCTTTCTTTCTTCGAAACTCTGATCTGATGGCTCCTAAGAAATCATCCGCCGCCGGTAGCAAGGGGAAAAAACCAGCCATTGATTCCTCATCGACTGATCATGTGAAAACCTCCACTCAGTCATCAACACCACAACGAAATCCCAACCCGGTCGTGGCTCCGCCTATGATGGGTAAAACCCTATTCTTTGGCTGGGAAAAGACCGTCGAGGAAGAAGAACAAAAACAAAACTTTCAACTTTTTACGCTCACGTTGTACGTGTTAGCGTAAAACTGAGACAACATCATACGCCCACGTTGTTCGTGTCAGTGTAAAAGATAAAAAAGACTACGCCCACGTTACACGTGTCAGCGTAAAATTTGGTTTTACGCCCACAGTTAATGTGCTAGCGTAAAACTTAACTACGCTCATGTTTATACATGCCAGCATAAAAAGTTGTATTACGCTCATATTACTATGTGGTAGCGTAAAATTCATCAATCATTGAGAGATTTTGTCGAACAAATACTTCATAAACTTTTCATCAACTTTTAGTAATCATCATAAAAGACTTCGAACTAACTTGCTCTCTTTTGTTATTTTACCAGTGGATTTGCAAGTTCACCCTCTCGCTGAAGTTTTCGGATCGTCAGTTGGCATGGTGGGTTCGAACTATTTGGAAGATTTATCTCATGTCCAATTTCCTCAGTCGAACCCCGAATATCCGGTAGAGAGGGCACAGTTGATAGCAGCTCAAGGGGATAGGCTGTTGCTATCCATGATAAATAGGGAATTATTGAGTTCGCTAGATGGACAACACTTCGCAAAACCAGCCTTTCTATTTGGAGATGCCATTGATTGTAAATGTCAGACTCACCCTAAGAAGGAGTCTTGGGTTTTCAAATTTGGAAATAGAGCCATGTATCTTCCGAATATGGACAGAGATTATCCTTTGTCAGCATTCGTCCATGCTACTCATCCTCGACAAATGTTATAGAATTTGACTCCCAGCAATCATGGACGACCGAGTAGAATTGTTTTCAAGAGAGAGCGTGCCAATGATATGGGATACTTTGCTAGTGTTCCCAATGAAGGTGTTACTTCTATCTTTGGCCTTATGCCAGGCTCTAATCCTAGCGAAGATTCGGGTTTAATACAGCCAGTACAAACCCAGATGTTTGTCAACAAATTTATGAGGGATGCTGTATTATATCCCCAAACAAATCCCAGACTGCCAGGATGGTTGACTCCATTCAACCAGAGTTGGATCCAGATAAATCTTTGGATGATGAAGAACTTTGAGGCAGAGTTGAAAGATATTGGCTTGTATGAAGCGGTAGCTTCCACCAGTCAGGGTATTCCTCCGAATGGAAACTTATTTCTGGCCTTGATGGAGATATATATAAGTTCAACTGGAACTTTTGCCACCCCGAAAGGTGAAATGGGTCTTGTCCTTCATGAGATGCAGTTTATCTCGAAGTTGCCAATGGGGGAAGCCCCATATGAAGAATACGTTCCCTCCAACAGGGTGCTTGCTGAAATCAGAGGAGTTAACCCTCAGCTAATCGAGATATACGAAGAACTGATGTGCTACTATCTGATTTGTACCACGATGCATGAAAGTACATCCTATTTGGCGTATATCAACAAGTGGATGACTTATCTCTTCTTCCATAAAGATAAGATATCCAAGGAAGACAAAGAAAGGTTTCAGGAAAACAAAGCTCCAGTAATCAATATAGATTCGACAATCCCCTCTAACAAAGTTCGGGATATGATGATTACTTACAAATTCCCGAATAAATATCTGTCTACGAAGACTGGGGAATTTCCTGCCGGAACTGAAGCCTTGAGCTTCCTTAGATATGGTAGTCAGAAAATCTCTCGGAGAGCTTTGTTGGCAGACTTTCTTTCTTTATGGTTGAGAAGATGGGTTGTACCAGGTATTAGTACTGTTGACAGAATCCACCGTAGTGTGCTATGGCCAGCAGTACGTCTGGTTTTTTAAGTCAGGATTAACCTGTTGTCAGCCATGGTGTGTCGAATAAATGCAGGTTTAAGGACCTTCGGCGAGGAGTTAATCAACAATGCTCCTCATCGGAATGTTTTCCCTAGAGTTGAGATGCCCTACACTTATCTGATGGGCTGGCTGTTGTATCACAACTGCAGATTGTTACCGCCAGGCCCAGGTGATGATGCGGAGGTCTTCCTCCAAAAATTCAGCAAAGCTACATGGATCGCTACGACTGTGGCGGATACCCGAGCAGTTTTGAACTATTCTTATGGTTGGAACTTCTTCTGTACCCGGCCGCAAGTTCCAGCAGATTGCTTCGGTGTCTAGTTTGAAGATGAAGTTGAAGGAAGAGTTGTATTGCCACAGTCAGTCTTTAGGTGGCTTCAGTGCATCAGACCTTCTCATCTGATGTACAGAAATAAAGATAATTGTGTGTTTGAACTGTACTTACCCAGTAGGTTTGCTCGCCAATTTGGAGTTTTTAGTTTTTATGGGTGTATTTTCATAGATCTAAGTTTATGTTACATTCGGTTCTTCTTGGTTTTGACCTATCAAACTTCTTTATTTTTAAAATCTAGTTGTTCTATGTTGTAGAGAATTTTGTTCTACCCTATTTTGACCTATGGAAGTCCAGATTTGGGCTTGGATTGAAGGTTGGGAAGTCTGGAAACCCTCAACTTCCCAGGTTCTTCTTCTCGGAAAAGTTGGAGAAGAAGAACGGTGCCTCCCGCATGGCCTTTCATGCGGTAAGTCCCCTGCGGCTCCTCTTTGGCCGCATAGGCACTCCAGTCTTCATGCGGCCCCCTCTCCTTGCCGCATTATCCGTATGGTCGCGTGCCGCATGGTAGCATGTCGCATAGGCCTTTGTCGCATGGCTTTGGTTGACTTTAGCCGCATGGCCCCTGTTTTCCCTTGCTGCATAGGCCATGGCCGTTTGACCATGTCGTATGGGATCTTTATTTGACCGTGCCGTATGGGATCTTGATTTGACCCTGCCGCATGGGACCTTGCTTTGACCCTGTCGCATGGGATCTTGATTTGACCTTGCCGCATGGGATCCTGATTTGACACTGCCGTATGGCTTTGATTTGACCCTGCCGCATAGATAGGCATCCATCTATTGCCGTATGGGATCATTGTAAAACCCCTAAAATTTTCTACTATTTTTTTTAATAATAGATTTGGTATTATTATTTTTTTGTATTGTACGTACGTCGCGCACGAATATTCGTTTTTCGAATTTGCTCGACGAGTGCGATTATGTGCGAGCGTACATATTTTTAGAAAAACATTTTTTATTTTTCTCATTTCAAAATAATATATGTAATAATTATTTTAGCTATCATACCAACAATTCCAAATCCATTATTTTATTTATTTATAAAAAGTTTTTCGTTTATAATAGTTATTAATAAAAAAAATATTCTTGTGCATACGTATATATTTCCTAAATATTTTATTAGTTTATTTTTAAATAAAAATATAATTTTTGAGATTTATTAATAATAATATTTTATTATTCGAAAAGATATTTAAAAAATATTTATTATTTTTGAAATTATTATTATAGGTATTTTGAAAAATATATTTGGAAGTTATTGTGGCCATTTTAAATTTCGATTTAATTCTATGGATTTAATTTAAATAGTTAAAAGTAGAATTTATATTTAATTTGAGTCTAGATTATCTAGATTTAAAATTAGAATTTAAATTGAATTTAGATTTGATTTGAATTATCTAATTGGGTTTAAATCCTAATCCTAATCCTATCCAAATGGAAATTCCCACATCCTATAAAAAGGCAGGTACTCCAAATTTCTATCATTCATGATATTCCACAAATTTCCACCAGATGATATGCATCGTGTCCGTGTCCATGCCCATCCTTTTTGTTTCCCTTCTACTATTTTCTTTTGTACATATACATTAATTTCTCCAAGTCCGACAACCCCGGACTCGACGTCTTCTCGTGTCTCGCAGGACACGTACCCTACACAATACCTTAACCACCGCCAACACCCTATCCTAATCCCCGTCGGTCACCGCCATCATATCTCCTGACTACTCCGATCACCGGCCAACCCGCCGACCCCGACCAGCAACAGACCTCGGCCACCCATCGACAACCCCGATCACCTCCACCAATGGCCAACTCCACCACCACTAAGACCATCTCCGGCAACCACCCTTGGCAACCAACCACCACAGGATGACGCTGCCATCACCGTCACCCCCCATCATCTTCCATCCTACAACAAACCCCACACCAGAGCGACACAACCACCAACCCTGCCGATTCGACCACCACCGTCACCATTAGAAACCCAAAACCATCAAAACTCCCTCACCTGAGCCCACCGCCGTGTGTCGAGCCACCGCGAGCCGCGGCATGCTCCCCGACTCCGCTGCGCCACCGCAAAGACCCCCCGCACGATCCCCGTCCCCGCAGCCGTTGCGAGCCAGCCACCGTGCCATATGTCTCTGCCTAAGCACCGGCGAGTCACCATCTCTCCGCCTTTCCCCGTTGGCGCCCGACCAGCGCCGTCGACCGACGCCCTCCGATGAAACCCTCTCCGCACCCAGCCTCCGTCCCGCATAACCAACCACCGTCGCCCTTTTTTTTCTCTCGACAGCCTCCACTCCACCACCTGCGGCTCGGCAGCACCGTGCCGCCCAAACCGTAACCCTCGACCGCCACGTCGAAGCCCCGGCGCCGACCTCCGTCTTCCTCCGCCAACAAAGCGACCAACCGCCGAGTCTCCGCCCGCACATCTCCTCCGACCGCCGCCTATCTCTTCCTCCCCGCCTGAACACTAGCCCCCTCTCGTTACTCTCTCCTCCGCAACCGCCGTTCCCGAATGGCCGCCGCCGTGCGCGCCACCGTGCGACAACCGCTCCTGTCTCGCCGCCCCTCTCTCCCACGACCCTTCGCCTCCGCCCGGCCGCTCTCCTCACTTTCCCTCACCCGAACTCCGCCGTGCCAGCGCAAGCGCGTCGCCGTACGCAGACCGCTGCCCCCACCGCTCGCCGCCCCTCTTTTCTACTCGGCTCTCGCTCACCCCACTTCTTTCTCTCTCCATTCCTTCTTTTATTTTATTTTTTTATTATTTTGTTTAAGAGACAGCAGTACTGTCAATTGTATTTTATATCAATTATTATTATTATTATTATTATTATTATTATTATTATTGTTGCAGTGGTCAGTTGGTTATTATAGGTGTTATTTTAGATGTTTTTTTTATAAGATTAATATATTTGCATGTAACAGTAAATTTATAAATACTTTAAATATTATTATCTTTATCATTGTTACTATTAGTACCACTTGTTTATTCTAATTACTTTATTACGTAATATAGGTAGTTACCTTAAAAACTCTTTGTGTAACCAAAGATTATAGGCTACGATATATTATTTTAGCATATTTTCTATTCAAAGTTTTTACAAAATTTTAGTTTTACAAAATGGGGTTTTTTACCTTAAATTTTTAGAGTTATTTTGTAATTACCTAAAAACATACTTTGACTAATAAAAATATAGTTTTCAATTATAATAAATATTTTTCCAAAATAATTTACTTTTCTTTAAATTCCAATTCTTGACCCTTGCTAGTCATATTTTCATCTTCTTGCAATTCTCGGACCTTCCTATATCATCCCTAACCAATTTGACTATTTCGGACTCAATGACACGATCCGTGCCACCATCAGAGGTTACCTTGTGTAGTTATCACATCGAAGTCGCAGTTCATGCCACCATGATTATCGCAGCACACCAGGCGACCCACAGGCAAGACACCTTGCCTTCACTGTTTAATTTATTGCTCAATATCATGCATGTTTTTACTTATTCTAGAAAATATAAATTGTACTTGCAAATTATTATATTTTAGTTGCATTTGGCCTAGAGTTAAGGGACCGCCCTTTGTTTGTGTCGTATTCATTGGCCCTGACACTTGTGTATCACGAGTCACGAGTCTCATATAGATCTCGGACGTCCGTATCGACTGGCCATCGGTGCGCACATGCCGTGCGATAGGCAATAACTGCTAAATAGTTATGGTTGTCTAGAAGACTTAGCAGTTATTAAGAAAGTCGTGATGTGGATACAGCACGTGTAGTGCATGGGGAGGGCGAAGACAGTTATTAGGTGCAGGGGCTTTCACACCTTACCTTCGTCTAGCTGCCATTTGTGACTCAGTCGAGAGCTAGTGGCCGTACATTTATTTGTTACTTTTCTCTAGATGCCACTAGTGCCTCGGTTGAAACACAAATGTGTCGTACATGTACCTTCGTCTAGCTGCCGTTAGTGACTCATCCAAGAGCTAGTGGCCGTGCATTTATTTTTCTCTAGCTGTCCCTTAGTTCTCGCTCGAGTGCTAATGGGCCGTGCATTTACTTTTCTCTAGATGCCACTAGTGCCTTGGTTGAAACGCTAACGTGCCGTGTTTCTAGCTTCGGGTGCCCTTGTGTGGAACGTTGTCTTCAAATTTCATGATCACATAGAATGGTTAAGGACCTTTATTTTAGTAGTCACATATACTTTTCTGTTGAGCTTTATTTATTCAGTTATTGGCATGATATTATGTGTCTTGTTACGTCCCTCTGAGGACCTGGTTATCTCGCCAGGTGTTTGTTCTTGTCTTTCGTAGGTGCTCTAGTTCTAGCCGTGACTATCTCCATTTCTTCGAGGGTAATTGTACTTTGATCATTTTTGCTTCGCTCGCCAAATTCATTTCATTTTTCATGTATTTTCTCTTACTTGTTGGTAGTGGATTTGTCTTCGCCCAATATATTGTATCAAGACAATTCATAATCATTATTTGAAATCTTTTATTCTTTTACTTTGTGTGGATGAGATTAGTCATGGTTTTACTGCATTTATAGCTTATGTATCCATACGAGTCCTATGTACTTCGTACGAATACAGCTGGCATGTCTACGTTCCTAGTCCTACGTATTTTGGGACTGGGGCGTTACATGTTTTTGTGGTGGCCCATGCAGGTCAAGATAAATTGTTTGGTTACTTTACCGTACCAAGCAAGCCTGCGTATAGGATTAGAAGTCTAGGATCTCATCCACATACTTGACCTCTTTCCTTGATTTTATCTACCGTTTGACTCATCAATTGTATCTTGCTTGCTTCCTTCCATCCATATTCTTATCTTTCCTTCGTGCTTGCTAGAGATTGACCCTACTAGTTAGATGTCCCAAACACCCTTAGCTAAATTCTTTAAGTTGGGTAGAATACCCCCACGACTTGACACACCCTTGACCATTAAATACAAATGGTATTATCAAGACCATAGAGACTAGAAGAATTTAACCCAATTGGTCAACCAAGCCTTGGTCAATAAAATCGTAGAATGATTGTATAGGAATAAACAAGACTTGGATTCTTATGACTCTTAGACTATCCTTATTTTCTTATTTCATCTACCCTCGTGCCTATGTTTTACTATCTAGACTAATGATGCTAATATAGCCTAGTATTTGCAAGCTAATTCTTCTATCAAGCTTGTTTCAAGACATATGTTATTTAGGCATGTCCACTAACATATGGTCTAATCAGAACCGGTGCATGATGGTCTGATCAACCAAGTGCACTTTGGTTCGCTTTTGTCTATTATTTTACGTGGATGGAACATAATTAAAACTTGGCCTTTAGAATCCTATCCACGACTGCCTTGACAATTCTTTTTGAATTATTCGGTCGTCTTTGAGCCACGTATTCATACTCGATAATATCGCCTTTTGAACTCCTTATTGCTTTCGCCTTCACCTATTTTAGAAGGACGAAGGCGTATTACTAGAACTTCCTCGAGCCATCCTATCGATTATGACCATACCGTATTATTTATTTCTAGATCGTGATTTCTTACGGCATGATTTTGTTATTGATTGTTCCCCATCAATACCTTTGTGTCTTCTCATCCCCCTACTAAATTTTTTATTTCGAGGACGAAATTCTTTTATGTTGGGTAGGATGTAAAACCCCTAAAATTTTCTACTATTTTTTTTAATAATAGATTTGGTATGATTATTTTTTTTTGTATTGTACGTACGTCGCGCGCGAATATTCGTTTTTCGAATTTGCTCGACGAGTGCGATTATGTGCGAATGTACATATTTTTAGAAAAACATTTTTTATTTTTCTCGTTTCAAAATAATATATGTAATAATTATTTTAGCTATCATACCAACAATTCCAAATCCATTATTTTATTTATTTATAAAAAGTTTTTCGTTTATAATAGTTATTAATAAAAAAAAAATTCTTGTGCATACGTATATATTTCCTAAATATTTTATTAGTTTATTTTTAAATAAAAATGTAATTTTTGAGATTTATTAATATTAATATTTTATTATTCGAAAAGATATTTAAAAAATATTTATTATTTTCAAAATTATTATTATGGGTATTTTGAAAAATATATTTGGAAGTTATTGTGGCCATTTTAAATTTCGATTTAATTCTATGGATTTAATTTAAATAGTTAAAAGTAGAATTTATATTTAATTTGAGTCTAGATTATCTAGATTTAAAATTAGAATTTAAATTGAATTTAGATTTGATTTGAATTATCTAATTGGGTTTAAATCCTAATCCTAATCCTATCCAAATGGGAATTCCCACATCCTATAAATAGGCAGGTACTCCTCCAAATTTCTATCATTCATGATATTCCACAAATTTCTACCAGATGATATGCATCGTGTCCGTGTCCATGCCCATCCTTTTTATTTTCCTTCTACTATTTTCTTTTGTACATATACATTAATTTCTCCAAGTCCGACAACCCCGGACTCGACGTCTTCTCGTGTCTCGCAGGACACGTACCCGACACAACACCTTAACCACCGCCAACACCCTATCCTAATCCCCATCGGTCACCGCCATCATATCTCCTGACTACTCCGATCACCGGCCAACCCGCCGACCCCGACCAGCAACAGACCTCGGCCACCCGTCGACAACCCCGATCTCCTCCACCAATGGCCAACTCCACCACCTCTAAGACCATCTCCGGCAACCACCCTTGGCAACCAACCACCACAGGATGACGCTGCCATCACCGTCACCCTCCATCATCTCCCATCCCACAACAAACCCCACACCAGAACGACACAACCACCACCCCCGCCGATTCGACCACCACCGTCACCATTAGAAACCCAAAACCATCAAAACTCCCTCACCTGAGCCCACCGCCGTGTGTCGAGCCACCGCGAGCCGCGGCAAGCTCCCCGACTCTGCTGCGCCACCGCAACGACCCCCCGCACGATCCCCGTCCCCGCAGCCGTTGCGAGCCAGCCACCACGCCGTGCGTCTCCGCCTAAGCACCGGCGAGTCACCATCTCTCCGCCTTTCCCCGTCGGCGCCCGACCAGTGCCGTCGACCGACGCCCTCCGATGAAACCCTCTCCGCACCCAGCCTCCGTCCCGCGTAACCAACCACCGCCGCCCTTTTTTTTCTCTCGACAGCCTCCACTCCACCACCTGCGGCTGGGCAGCACCGCGCCGCCCAAACCGCAACCTCGACCGCCGCGTCGAAGCCCCGGCGCCGACGTCCGTCTTCCTCCGCCAACACAGCGACCAACCGCCGAGTCTCCGCCCGCACATCTCCTCCGCCTTTCACCTCCGACCGCCGCCTATCTCTTCCTCCCCGCCTGAACCCTAGCCCCCTCTCGTTCCTCTCTCCTCCGCAACCGCCGTTCCCGAACGGCCGCCGCCGTGCGCGCCACCGCACGACGACCGCTCCAGCCTCGCCGCCCCTCTCTCCCACGACCCTTCGCCTCCGCCCGGCCGCTCTCCTCACTTTCCCTCACCCGAACTCCGCCGTGCCAGCGCGAGCGCGCCGCCGCACGCAGACCGCGGCCCCCACCACTCGCCGCCCCTCTTTTCCACTTGGCTCTCGCTCACCCCTCTCCTTTCTCTCTCCATTCCTTCTTTTATTTTATTTTTTTATTATTTTTTTAAGGGACAGCAGTGATGTCAATTGTATTTTATATCAATTATTATTATTATTATTATTATTATTATTATTATTATTATTATTATTATTATTATTATTATTACTATTATTATTATTATTATTATTATTATTATTATTGTTGTTGTTGCAGTGGTCAGTTGGTTATTATAGGTGTTATTTTAGATGTTTTTTTTATAAGATTAATATATTTGCATGTAACAGTAAATTGATAAATACTTTAAATATTATTATCTTTATCATTGTTACTATTAGTACTACTTGTTTATTCTAATTACTTTATTACGTAATATAGGTAGTTACCTTAAAAACTCTTTGTGTAACCAAAGATTATAGGCTACGATATATTATTTTAGCATATTTCTTATTCAAAGTTTTTACAAAATTTTAGTTTTACAAAATGGGGTTTTTTGCCTTAAATTTTTAGAGTTATTTTGTAATTACCTAAAAACATACTTTGACTAATAAAAATATAGTTTTCAATTATAATAAATATTTTTCCAAAATAATTTACTTTTCTTTAAATTCCAATTCTTGACCCTTGCTAGTCATATTTTCATCTTCTTGCAATTCTCGGACCTTCCTATATCATTCCTAACCAATTTGACTATTCCGGACTCAATGACACGATCCGTGCCACCATCAGAGGTCACCTTGTGTAGTTATCACATCGAAGTCACAGTTCATGCCACCATGATTATCGTAGCACACCAGGCGATCCACAGGCAAGACACCTTGCCTTCACTGTTTAATTTATTGCTCAATATCATGCATGTTTTTACTTATTCTAGAAAATATAAATTATACTTGCAAATTATTATATTTTAGTTGCATTTGGCCTAGAGTTAAGGGACCGCCCTTTGTTTGTGTCGCATTTATTGGCCCTGACACTTGTGTATCACGAGTCACGAGTCTCATATAGATCTCGGACGTACGTATCGATTGGCCATCGGTGCGCACATGCCGTGCGATAGGCAATAACTGCTAAATAGTTATGGTTGTCTAGAAGACTTAGCAGTTATTAAGAAAGTCGTGATGTGGATACAGCACGTGTAGTGCATGGAGAGGGTGAAGACAGTTATTAGGCGCAGGGGCTTTCACACCTTACCTTCGTCTAGCTGCCATTTGTGACTCAGTCGAGAGCTAGTGGCCGTGCATTTATTTGTTACTTTTCTCTAGATGCCACTAGTGCCTCGGTTGAAACACAAATGTGTCGTACATTTACCTTCGTCTAGCTGCCATTAGTGACTCATCCAAGAGCTAGTGGCCGTGCATTTATTTTTCTCTAGCTGCCCCTTAGTTCTCGCTCGAGTGCTAATGGGACGTGCATTTACTTTTCTCTAGACGCCACTAGTGCCTTGGTTGAAACGCTAACGTGCCGTATTTCTAGCTTCGGGAGCCCTTGTGTGGAACGTTGTCTTCACATTTCATGATCACATAGAATGGTTAAGGACCTTTATTTTAGTAGTCACATATACTTTTCTGTTGAGCTTTATTTATTCAGTTATTGGCATGATATTATGTGTCTTGTTACGTCCCTCTGAGGACCTGGTTATCTCGCCAGGTGTGTGTTCTTGTCTTTCGCAGGTGCTCTAGTTCTAGCCGTGACTATCTCCATTTCTTCGAGGGTGATTATACTTTGATCGTCTTCGCTTCGCTCGCCAAATTCATTTTATTTTTTATGTATTTTCTCTTACTTGTTGGTAGTGGATTCGTCTCCGTCCAACATATTGTATCAAGACAATTCATAATCATTATTTAAAATCTTTTATTCTTTTACTTTGTGTGGATGAGATTAGTCATGGTTTTACTGCATTTACAGCTTATGTATCCATACGAGTCCTATGTACTTCGTATGAATACAGCTGGCATGTCTACGTTCCTAGTCCTACGTATTTTGGGACTGGGGCGTTACATCATCTGGCTATGTTTTGTACAGCCAGATCTCAAGAACATTTTGACTGAGCGTTTGGGACGCCTTACTGCTTTATCTTACATGTTCTCTATTATTGCTTCTTGTTTGAATGATTGAGACAATAGATGTTGAGTGACCATAGTGAGACTTTCATGTAGTATACACCCCCTCGACGTCGTTAGACAGCATTGATCGTATTATACGGTATTCATCTACCCGTAATACGTAGATGGCTGAGTCATTCCCCCGCTCTCCGGTATTCCGGTTCTGGGGCGTGACAAGGTTTTAGTTGTGGCCCATGCAGGTCTGATTTCAGACTTGTGGGGTGTTTTAATTTATATGATGTCTCAATCATACATATTTTCCTCTTGATATCATGATTCGTTATTTTTGACCCTAGCTTGACATTCCAGTATCCTTTGACTTTATTGATCTTTTCTGTCCGATCGTTTGATTGTCCTCTTGTCCCTTTTCTTAG
>JANAVB010036420.1:13443357-13470857 GCA_029216955.1 Iris pallida | reverse complement strand
CTAGTCCTTTTAACCTGAAAGTCGTAGCACAAAAATAGAGTACAAGGGGACGGGTTTGAGTGGGACATGATATACCTAGATTAAGGTGGACTCGTCTAGATTTTGCATATAAAATTTGTTGGAAGGTAGCAGCTGGTCACGTGCTCCGAATATTAATGACACGGCCGGGGACACAAAATGATCTAAATGGAAAGTGGGAGTCCATGGGGCACTAACTATCAGCTTATGGAAATTATTTCATTCAATCGGTAATCTTCATATATCCTAAAATTTTAGGGCTTACAGTCTACCCACCTTAAAAATAAGGTTAAAAGAATTTCAAAGTCCGGATATTGTACATCGACTCTTGCTAATAAAGAATAAGGCACGACATACGAGATACGGTAGATATAAGTCAAGTCAAGGATCGTTCCTCAAATTCAGATGGCTAGAAGGTCCCAATATTAGCTTGAAGGTCGAGAGGAGAATGAGTAACTTAAGGCAAGGTTCCTGTCACAGGGCTGGCCGATGGTAGCTACACTTGCGTATACAACCACCATAGTCATGGGGATACTCGGTATCCATCTATCAATTACGAGCTTTCGCCTTTCTAATCAATGAAAGACAAAAATAATAAAGAGTTCAAGAGAGATGTCACTGAATACAATTACGCGATTCAAAGGCGAATGTATAATTCAAGGGGAATTGTCAAAGCAGTCGCGGATGAGATCTTAGAGACATCTACATCTCAATCCACGTAGGGTAATTAGATGAAGAGCGAATCAAATGCATCATGGTTGATCAGACCGTAATACACTGATTCTGATTAGACAATATGTTAGCGGGCGTCCCCAATAAACATATGTCTTGAACCAAGCTCGATAAAAGAGTAAGCTTGCAAAAACTAAGCTGTAATAGCAGCATTGGTCAAGAGAGTCAAAATATAAATATACGAGATTTTTGAAATGAGACACAATTGGTTCGAGTTTTGAGAGAATCAAAGCCTTACCTGGTGTTCTTATTTATATAGGCATCCTAGTATCTTCTTGTCTTTAAGGCCCTGGTCGACTAATGGGTTATGTACTTCTGAATTCTACATTCTAGGTAACTTATTAGTGTCAGTCAATTACCTCGTCAATAGATCACAATGACCACATAATGCGCGGTTGAAAGACATGCCACAGAACTTCCACTAGTATTGGCTTTGTGTCTTATAGGACATACAGGGCTGTTTTCTATCCTCTATAGTATCTTAAACCTGTGATCACGTCTGAAGTCCTTTCACCGAGAATTTTGCCTCGCCCGTATACTCTGGCTGTGGTAAACCCTCGGTTCTGGGATTCAATTATGATAGGTTATCAGATACTCTACCTTACATTGACACAAGGGCCTAAGAGGTCAATGAAGACATAGTTTTAGCAATGTTCCATAAACTATAATTCTTCGAAATAATTTCAATTCTATGGGTTGTGCCTCGCCAGTGCGCTGCTGGCTGCAGTGAACCCACATTCTCTGAACTCAAATAATTAACGAAAGTGCGCTGCTGTCTAACCATTACTAGTTAACTAATATTCTTTTAACCATATTCGTAAAAATTCATGAGCTTCTAGAGATTCAGACAAGTTGACTAAAAATAGAACGTAGGTATTTGTCCTATCAGTCACAATATTTAAAATAAAATCATGGAGGAAATAATTAAAGACGAAAGAAATACAAACATTCTAGTATCTATTTCATATGCATTTCAAATCGCTGAGGGAAACTTTGAACCAATCTACCTCGAGATTTGTATAGGAACAGCAAAATCAGAAATTATAAATCAGTTCCTTACAGCAAAATAGAATTTAAAATAGGCAATTCTAACTCATGATATATAAGATTTATGTCTAATAAAGCAAAAAGAAAATTGAACAGTTTATCAAAATTAACGCCTTAATTCTAGGCAAGCCTAACATACCAAGCGAATAGTATATCCACATTGGATCACATTATCATATCAAAAGTAATAGTGTACCTATAGGGATCTAGCAAGCTATCTAAATTGCATGGCCTATCTAATAACCTTAACTACCCAATGGTCAATTTGAACAAGGGACTCCTAGTCCTAGTTATTCTCCTAAATTATTTTAATCCTAATTATGAATGAGCATTTCCTGGGCGCAGGCTCGCAATGGTACGACTAACTTAAGTACCATCACGAGTTCGCAATCTTTTGCGAAAACTGACCTGCATGGGCCACCACAAAAACTTGTTACGACCCGCACCCACTTTTTCGGATACGAGACGTGTCCAAGCCAGCCTACGTCGCAGAGTCGGCGATAGAACGCTGTCAAGCCCGCAAGAAATAAATGCTCAAAATATAACATTTGTTGCTCATTCACATTTCTAAATTTGTTACAACATTTACAACATTTATAATTAAAGAAAATACAAGATTTAACAAATTAATGAAATTGATACAACTGCTATCTATTTCTAGGTTTCTGTCTGCAAGTACACCTGAATCTCCCAAGCTAAGTGAAGCCACAGCTAACCTAAAAAATAATGGTTTCCAGTCAGGAATGGAACAAGTACACAAACCGACGGCAATGCGAAAACACAATAGAATTAACAAGACATGAAAATAACATATGGAATATAAAAGCTAGAAGGTACTGATGACATAGCACGGTAGAGAAGAAAAGGAAAAATAAAAGACATCTACCTATTTGGTGTGAAATATCCATTTCGACATGTGAATGGCTAGGGGTAAATCCAGCACCCTGTACGTGTCGTGTGCAGCTGCTATTATTCAAGAATAGACTCATGGGATAGTTTTGGGTAGTCCACATGTCTACTAAGATATTTCCCCTTCCGACTACTCTGTGTGACGAGCATGTCAACAAGTAGTAAGATATATATATAAACATGAAATGAAAAGACTACTATGAATTGAAAGCAATCAGAAAGTGCACTTGTCTGAGGTCCTTAGCTGGAGAAACCGATAGTACAACCACATCAGATGAGTCACTAAAGTCAACACATGCAAAAAGTCTCCAGATGCTGAAATAAACATTACCAACATTCTCAGAATAGTCAAATTAGCTAGGATTGCCTGTCCTTAAGTCCAATTCTGGACACAGGGGCAAAACGGTAATTTTGGGTCAAAACGGTGTCCGCTGTTGGACCCGCTTTACACCGAAAAGTGTGCCTGAGTCAATGGTCTCTAAAGTCATCAAACTATATGTCAACATGTCCGGTTTTTCGATACGAACCCAACCGTATGTCCAAAGTTGGATTCCGGTGGGCCGTGCACAAAATTACCCGTTGAGTCGGACCGTGGGGCCCGCAAAATGGCGGTCCGATTCAACTGTCTCAGAATTGGACCAAACTTGGCATACAGGACCAAAAAAATGATACGGTCCTGCTGGCGTAAGTTTCGTCTTGATCTGACGAACGTGCACAAAGTAATTGGGAAACTTGCACAGAGGCCGATACAATGAATTTCGACGGATACGCATCAAATTCGTCGCGCACACGCGACCAATTTGAATTTCGTCAAAGCCCACATGTCCACAAAGCCGTTATGCACCTTTCGATACTTTCGGTTCGTGACCAAGTCGCCCGGTTTGGCGGGAAGCACGTGGTGTCGGAGCGTTTTATTAAAATTCTATATTTTCTAAAAACTGTTTTTCCTGATTTTCAAATTGGTTTTAAACAGAGTTTAATCCACTAGAAAATAAACTAAAAGTGGGGTCTCAATCTCGGTTATGTTGTCTACAAGGCTGTTCAAGCGGTTTTCCAAGTTTCACAATATCCTGGTCGTAAATCGACCGCCAACCTTGGGTTTCGGGACAGTTTCTATAGTCCAGAATTCGAGATTTTTCTCGGTTTTGGAACTCGTTTATCGTCGTGTATAAAGCGAAATAAAATGAAGTATCTGAAAGGGAATGAAGTCGGTTAGGTAGTCGACATACCGGAGAAATTCGTTCGTAAAAATGATCGACGTGGAGGGAGTTCCGCCATCGCGAAGTTGGGTCGCTGCCCTAACTGCTGCTGCTACTTGCTGCCATTGCTTTTCCCCGCTAAGCACGGCCGACAGCCCTGGCCGGCCGGCGGTGGCTCGCGGCGGTGCATGCACACGCGTGGGGGTGGGCCCAGGGAAGGGGGTCGGCGTCGCGTAGGTTTGGTAGTTGTTCGTTTAGGGTTTTGTTAACTCTCCCCTCGGCTCTCACTCTATATATATAAATATATATATGCTGCTGTGTACAGAGAACTAGGGTCGGGCCTGAGGACTTGGGGGTTTGTTCGGGTGTAAAGGGTTGGTAGCTGCTGCTACTGTGCTTCTTATTTATTCTTTTTCTTTTTTTTCTATTTCTATTTCTTTTTCTATTTCTTTTTCCTTTTCTATTTCTTTTTCCATTTCTATTTCTTTTTCTATTTAACAATTAAAACCTATATATATACATATACACACATTAATAATATATTTATATATTCGCACACATATATATCTGCATCTATTTACACATATGAACCTGTATTTATATACACGTATATACCTATATTTGTATACAAACACATATATCTATTATACAAAATATATATACCCCATATTATATATATATATATATATATATATATATATATATATATATATATATATATCCTTAAACTCACAAAAACCTAAAATAATTTAAATCAATATTATAGATACCAATATCCTTATTATCCGTATATAGAAGAGCACATTTATAGCAGCACCAGGCTAGGCCGCAGCATGGGAACCAACAAGGAGGCCGAGGGCAGGCATTCAATCTGTCCTTGGAAGAGGCATTGGCATCGGAAGATGTTGTGGCAGGTAACATTCTCGTCACCTCATATCCTGCAGTAGCAATGTTTGATTCGGGAGCATAACTCATTTATATCTGCACAATTTATGACACGACTAGGAATAGAATTCGAAGCATTACCAGAAAGGTTGAATATACTCACTGGTAATGGTCTCGTAGGAGTTAGTAGAGTTATTCTAGCGTGTAGAGTTATAGTGTGCGGTCGTTCCTTACCCGCCAGGTTGATAGAATTTTTTATAAGGAATTTTGACATTATCCTAGGCATGGAATGGCTGAAAGACATTTGTGCCACAATAGATTGCCGTAGAGGGAGTGTATCTTTTAATATTCCAGGCATGGAGTGATTTACCTTAGTCAGATCAGTGGCAACTTAATAAGAAGAAGGAATAGTTGCGACAATGGAAGAAGTTCAAGTTCCGAAGATAGTTGACGAGTTTATTGGCGTGTTTCCCGTGGAACTTCTGGGTCTACCACCCATTAGAAATATTGAGTTCAGTATAGAATTAGCACCTGGAACTAAATCGATATCGGATCGAGTTTACAGAATGTCGGATTCAGAGCAGGCCAAGGAGTATCAGTACGTAGAGGAACTGAAGGCGAAGAAGTTTATTCGAGACAGCGAGTCACCATGGGCAGCACCAGTGGTACTTGTAGGGAAGAAGGATGGGTCATCAAGATTGTGTATTGACTACAGAAAACTCAACACGGCAACAGTAAAGAACAAGTACCCACTACCAAAGATCGACGACTTTTTTGATCAGTTGAGCAGAGCAAGAGTTTTCTCCAAGATAGATCTTCGATCGGGGTATCATCAAGCTAGAGTTCGAGAAGAGGATATTCCCAAGACAGCATTCAGGTCGAAGTACGGGCATTACAAATTCTTAGTAATGCCGTTTGGTTTGACCAATGCTCCAGCAATATTTATGGATTTGATGAACCGCATCTTTATGCCATACTTAGATCAATTTGTCGTTGTGTTCCTCGACGACATTTTTGTATACTCAGCTAGTGAAGAAGAGTATGAAGATCACCTTAAGAAAGTGTTACAGGTTCTGAGAGAGAACCAGTTGTACGCTAAGCTCAGCAAATGTGAGTTTTGGTCAGACCGTATTTCATTTTTAGGGCACATCATATCAGGGACTGGAGTGGCAGTAGATCCCAAGAAAGTAGAAGCAGTAGAGAGTTGGCCAATACCTAAGACTGTAGCAGATGTGCGAAGTTTCTTGGGATTGGCAGGATATTACAGAAGGTTCATATCAAACTTCGTAAGACTTTCAGCACCCATGACCCGCTTGACACGAAAGGATGTGCCATTCGTCTGGTCGGCAGAATGCCAGGCATCATTTGAGAATTTGAAGCAGAAGTTGATATCGGCACCTATTCTTACATTACCAGTTGGACCCGGAGGTTTTACTGTATATTGTGATGCGTCAGGAAAAGGACTTGGGTGTGTCCTAATGCAACATGGGAAGGTGATAGCGTATGCATCTAGGCAACTTCGAGACCACGAGAAGAATTATCCGACTTTTGATTTGGAGTTGGCGGCAATAGTATTTGCTTTGAAGCTATGGAGGCATTACTTGTACGGTGATCGAGTGGACATGTACACAGACCACAAAATTCTGAAGTAAATCTTTACTCAGAAGGAACTGAACATGAGACAGAGAAGATGGTTAGAGTTGATCAAGGATTACGACGTGGAGCTTCAGTATCATCCAGGCAAGGCTAACGTGGTAGTAGACGCTCTTAGCAGAAGAGGCGGCACATTTATGTTGACATCACAAAAACGTATTTTAGAAGACCTTTTGGAGATGGGCATCGAGGTTATACTTCCTAGTGATGTAGGAATTCTAGCAAGTCTACGAGTTCAATCCGACTTAGCTCAGGCACAGGACCCAAGGATTCAGAAGCTTAGGACAGAATGTGAGTCAGGACTCAGGAAGGAGATAAAAATTCACGAAGATGGTACACTTAGATTTGGATCACGTTTATGTGTACCAAGCGGAGATATCAAACAGGAGATTATGGCAGAAGCCCATAGTTCTCAGTATTCTATACACCATGGAGGGACCAAAATGTACCAAGATATCAAGCAGCACTTCTGGTGGAACGGAATGAAGAGAGAGATAGCTAGATTCATTTCCCGTTGCTTAATATGTCAGCAAGTGAAGGCAGAACAACAGAGGCCAGCTGGATTATTACAACCGCTTTCTATCCCAGAATGGAAGTGGAAACATATCACAATAGATTTTCTGACCGGTTTACCGAGATCACCAAGTGGTAAGGATGCTATTTGGGTGATAGTAGATCGACTTACGAAGGTGGCACATTTTCTTCTTTTTAGAGTAGGGCAATCTACTAAAAAGTTGGCAGAGTTGTATATGCAGCAGATAGTCAGGCAGCATGGGGTCCCGGTCAGTATTGTATCAGATAGAGATACCCGTTTTACATCATATTTTTGGAAAAGTCTAAATCATAGCCTGGGTACCAAGTTAAGATTTAGTACGGCCTACCACCCACAGACAGATGGGCAATCAGAAAGAACAATTCAGACTTTAGAAGATATGTTACGAGCTTGCACCCTAGATTTTGGGGGATCTTGGAAGAGTCACCTGCACTTAGTCGAATTCTCGTACAACAACAGTTATCAAGCCAGTATCCAGATGGTGCCATTCGAAGCACTATATGGTAAGAAGTGTAGGTCGCCACTGGCATGGGATAATATCGGAGAGAGGAAGATGTTAGGCCCAGAGATGATTGTTTAGACGGTTGAAGTGGTTAAGGAGATTAGAGAGCGACTTCGAGTTGCGCAAGATCGACATCTTCATTGGGCAGACAAATATTGTAGGCCGCTAGAATTTTCTGTTGGGGACCACATGTTCTTGCGGATCTCATCTACCTGTGGGGTCATTAGATTTGGCGTTTGCGTGAAGTTGAGTCCTCAATACGTAGGCCCATTTGCTATCCTCGATAAGGTAGGCGATGTTGCTTATCGTTTGTCCCTTCCACCTTCATTACGAGAGGTGCATGATGTGTTTCATGTATCTTAGTTGCGTAGGTATGTATCGGACCCAAGCCATACCTCGATCATTCTGAGCTAGTTGTGGGTACCAACCTGTCTTACGAGGAGTAGCCTGTGTCTATTTTGGACTGAAGGGAGAAGATGCTCAAGAATCGAACAATTAGCCTTGTCCGTGTTGCTTGGGGTCATCACTCCTTAGGAGAGTCAACGTAGGAACGTGAGGATGATATCCGATCACGGTATTCGCACATATTTGACTCACAAGGTATATTTCTTTCCGTGTACCTTGATTGTCTTGACTCCTCAAGCTTATCACCCTATGAATAGAATTGCTTGATGTCGTAGATGGATAAATATAGATATATTACTTGCTATTGATATTGTAAGATGACTGCTTGCTCAAATTGCTTGTACTTGGGATTAGTTTAGCTCTAATGTTTCTATCCTGATGGATTTGAAATTTCGAGGACGGAATTTTTCTAAGAAGGGTAGAGATGTCACTCCCCGTTCCCAGAATACGTATTTTAATACGTGTACTGCTTGAATATATTTATTTAATATTTATCATGCATTTGTTCTGTATTTAATTCCTTTAATTTATTCTATAATTTCATGCTAGTTAATTTTTTGTATTTTATTTTCTGCTTTTGCTTAAGCTCTTGGTTTATGTTGTTCATGTTGAACCAACTTGGTTTAGCTAGGTTAATCATGATAAGGGGTGGATGGCCTAGATCTTGTAGGAAGGAATGGGTTGTGGAGATTTTGACTTGGATTTGATATTTAGACCCCTTTACTTTTCTCTCTCTTCATTACTCTCATTTACTTTTTCTTCATCCTCCATTACTCTCCCACCAACCTAGAGAGCTTAGGCAAGTACAACTTGCTTCATGATGGATCTCAAGTATTATTGTTCCATTCTCTTCCTTACTTGATTTCAAGTCTCTTTAGAACTTGGAGTTTTTGGTTTTCATGGGTGTATTTTCGTAGATCTAAGTTTATGTTACATTCGGTTCTTCTTGGTTTTTACCTATAAAACTTTTTTATTTTCAAAATCTAGTTGTTCTATGTTGTAGAGAATTTCGTTCTACCCTATTTTGACCTATGGAAGTCCAGATTTGGCCTTGGATTGAAGGTTGGAAAGTCTGGGAACCCCCAACTTCCCAGGTTCTTCTTATCAGAAAAGTTGGAGAAGAAGAACGGTGCCTTCCGCATGGCCTTTCATGCGGCAAGTCCCCTGCGGCTCCTCTTTGGCCGCATAGGCACTCCAGTCTTCATGCGGCCCCCCCTCCTTGCCGCATTATCCCTTTGGTCGCGTATCGCATGGTAGCATGCCGCATAGGCCTTTGTCGCATGGCTGCTTGTCGCATGGCTTTAGTTGACTTTAGCCGCATGGCCCCTGTTTGCCCTTGCCGCATAGGCCATGGCCGTTTGACCCTGCCGCATGGGATCTTGATTTGACCCTGCCGCATGGGATCTTGATTTGACCCTACCGTATGGGACCTTGATTTGACCCTGCCGTATGGGATCTTGATTTGACCCTGCCGCATGGGATCCTAATTTGACCCTGCCGTATGGCTTTGATTTGACCCTACCGCATAGATGGGCATCCATCTATTGCCGCATGGGATCATGATTTGACCGTGCCGCATGGCTACCTTTAGCCTGGCCGCTTAAGCCTCTGACTTCCCTTGGACCTCCCTCTTGTCGCATGAATCTTGGTAACCTTGCTACATGGCCCCTGTTTCTCCCCTAGCCGCATGTTGCATGGCCCTTGGCATCCGGGCCGCATGGGATTCTGATTTGACTCTGGCCGCATAGATGGGCATCCATCTACTGCCGTATGGGATTCTGACTTACCCTGCCGCATAGATGGGCATCCATCTACTGCCGCCTTGGGGCCATTTCTTGTTCCGAATTGACATTAATTGTTACCTTGACTAATGATTAATTATGCGTTCCTAGTTGGAACTAGAAGACTGGCTAGTCGTCTTATTGAATTGAATGAGACACGTTCATGTAAGAACCATGAACCATTATGATCGACTAGCCGATCCGAACATTGGCATATGGACACATGTTGACTTCCATTTTTTTGTAAAAGCAGCATGTGTACCTTACGGTCAAGGCATGATTATTCCGTGGCTATGCTTGATTGTTGCATTATGCTATGTAAGACCTACAACCTAGCCGCACTGGTATCATTGTAGAGTTATGCATATCGTACTCTATACGGGAGTACTCATTCTGAATGATCATGATCCACGGCATGAGATTTCAATTAACATAGGGTCTACTAAGCTAAATAAAAATAACTATTGCATGGAGGGAATGGATTCTCGAGTTCTTATATGGCAGCCATCTCGGGACAATTAGTGCCCCGACTTGCCGGCTGGTTCCCACGGATACTGTAAATCTGTCGCACGGGTAGGGAGTGGTATCTGTTTATATTTACTGTATATTGATGACGGGCGTCCCGCTTGGACACGTCTAATTTAAGATTGGCGTAATTGATTATTGGGTAGACTAGCCTTGCTTGTACATTGTAAGAACTGAGGAATCTCTTATTGCATGTTTCCAAGACAACTTGGAACTCACCGTAGCAAGCTGTAGTAGTTGCATGGCCGTTTAAATTGGTTTGTTTGTGTATTGTGCCTACTCTGTTAACTACTTAGATGAGCGAAACGTCAGGACATGATGGGTCAACTTCTGTCCTTGTTTGGTTGGAAAGTTGGCTTGAAGTGTCGTGATGTTGTGCGAACCCCAGTAGCAAGCATAGATCCATTTATCATATTCTTAAGTCTTATCACTGGTCTTAATTCCTCATATCGTGCTTCCTTGCGGTACTTGCTATTAGAGGTCTAACCTCTCTGGTTTTGCATGGCCAGATTTAGAGCCAGCTCCCGAGTACTCAGCTTACTTCCGCCTCCAAGATGGTCAATACTAGAGGAAAGATCGCAAGAGGACACGAGTGGGTCCCTTGCTTCCCTGTTCGTTTTACTACTTACTTTACTTATTGTCGTTTGGCACCGACATGTTAGTCGGACTGTCTTGCACTTACTTTTATATAATTGCAACTAAGTCAGACTGCAGCTGATAACAATTGTGTATACCTTGCTACATCATCTGGCTATGTATTGTACAGCCAGATCTCAAGAACATTTTGACTGAGCGTTTGGGACGCCTTACTACTTTATCTTACATGTTCTCTATTATTGCTTATTGTTTGAATGATTGAGACAATAGATGTTGAGTGACCATAGTGAGACTTTCATGTAGTATGCACCCCCTCGTCGTTAGACAGCATTGATCGTATTATACGGCATTCATCTACCCGTAATACGTAGCTGGCTGAGTCATTCCTCCGCTCTCCGGTATTCTGGTTCTAGGGCGTGACAGGTATACTTGCCTGGTGGTTTGCATGTAGATCAAAATACATCTCATCAAACTGATAAGCCACAGGAGTCAAATCTCACAATAGTCTCCGAAAGCTGAAACAGACATTGCCAACATTCTCAGAATAGTCAAATTAGCTAGGATTGCCTGTCCTTAAGTCTAATTCTGGACACAGGGGCAAAACGGTAATTTCGGGCAAAAACGATGTCCGTCATTGGACTCGCTTTGCACCGAAAAGTGTGCCAAAGTCAATGGTCTCTAAAGTCGTCAAACTATATGTCTACGGATTTGTTTTGATGATAAGAACCCAACGGTATGTCCAATTGTGGATTCCGGTGGGCCGTGCACAAAATCGTCCGTTGAATCGGTCAATCGGATCGTGGGGCCCGCGAAACGATGATCCAATCAACTGTCTCAGAATTAGACCAAACTTGGCATACATTACCTGAAAAATGATACGGTCATGTTGGCGCAAGTTTTGTCTCGATCTGACGAGCGTGCACAAAGTAATTGGGAAATTTGCATAGAGATCGATACGGTAAATTTCGACGGATACGCATCAAATTCGTCGCGCACACGCTACCAATTTGAATTCTGTCAAAGCCCACACGTCCATGAAGCCGTTACGCACCTTTCGATGCTTTCGGTTCGTGACCAAGTCGTCCGGTTTGGCGGGACGCACGTGGTATCAGAGAAATTTCTATATTTTGAAAACAGATTTTAAGTCAACTTTATCCTAATTTTAAACAGAAAATAGCCAACAAGAATTAAATCTAAAAATAGGGTTTCCATCTTGGTTAGATTGTCTAGAAGTCTGTTCAAGCGGTTTTCCAAAATTCGCGATGTTCTGGTCGCAAATCGACCGCAAACATTAGATGTTGGGGCAGTTTCTATACCCAGGAAATCGAGATTTTCCTCGAATTTGGAAGTCGATTCTCGTCGTGCACGGTACGAGCTAAAAGAATCTATGTGAAGGGATTTATAGCCTTATGGGTTGTGAACGTACCTGAAGAATCAAAACGCAAAACGGTGGAGCGACGAGGGAGTTATGACGCCGCGAACTCGGGTGATCCCCTGCTCTTGCTGCTGCGGCTGCTCTGTTCCAGGCCATCCGCACGCTGCCCGGCGCATCCGCCGCCGGCCGACGGCGCTCTGGTGGCCGTGTGCGGTGGCCCTGGCGGCGCGCACGGGGATAGGGTCGGTGCGCAGCGTGTATGGTTAGGGTTTTGCTGTTTTATCGCATTTTTCTTTCTCTCGATTCTCTCCGCTTATATATGCACATACTGTTCCCAGGTTAACCGAGTGGGGGGATGGAGAATGGTTCGTGCTGCTCTGTTGGACTCGGCCCATTAGAAGGGCTGGGATTTCTCTTGCTGCGGGCTGGGTCTGGCCTAGCTGGAATTAGGGGGGCTGGTTTAAGCCTTTTCTATTATTCATTTAATTCCTACAAATATATATATATATATATATATATATATATATATATATATATATATATATATACATATATTTATATCTATGGGTGTGTCTTTCACCCATATAAATAACTATAAAATTATCCATATATATACATCTACAATGGATATATACAATACTCATATAATATATTATTGGACCATTAAAAATATATAGGTACCTATTTGTATATATATTTTACCACAAATTATATATTAACATATTTTTCAAACTTATAGTAATATTGCAATCATAAGATATTTTCCATGCAAATTACTCATGTGCAAATATTAATCCCATGCTTGTTAATCCTATTTGTCCGCAGAAAATATACATTTATTCTAATACCGAATATGAAATTATCAAATGCATAGTGAATAACATATACTATATAATAATTCTTTATAACAAAATAATACTTATTTGAACGATTAAAATAGATTACGAAATATGTATCTACATGGACATTATTGCACACACTACATCGCTGCATGGGCTTGTGCTTAGCTTGGGTTCAGTCCGGACTAGTTGGTTACAACCGGGTCTTCTACAAATCAATAAATCTTAATAATATAACTAATAAATAATTAAAACATTCTATAGGGGTTAAGTCGTAACTTGGCCTGGTTTTCTTAGTTATGACACACTTATGGCTGGGTCTTCCTTGGCATGGCTAATACACTAGTTAATGCACGCCACTGCACTATCCGTGCCATGATTCCTAGTCATCTGATACTTCAAAACTCAACCATAGCTAAAGTCATCTACCGTAATAATTAACTAAATAATTATTAATAAAAATCTAAAAAATCACCACTTAAATCAAATAAATAACAGAAAAAAAATAATTCAAAAATTTTCGGGAAGGGGAGCTACAAATCTACCCACCTTAAAAATAATTTCGTCCTCAAAATTCTAATTCATAACTAGGCCTTAAAATCAAAGTCTAATATTACAATAATCTCCTCAAATTTAATTTCTCAAAATATTTTATGGCCTTCTCTAGTCATTTTATAACTCCGAGTACTTGAGGACTTCCACCCACATTTGGTCATACTACTCCTCAAAATACGGTCACTAAAATCTTATAATCTTCTAACTACTGGCTAACAGTCCTCCCAATAGATATCTAGGGCATATGACATCTATAATCCCTCATATCTATAAACAACCAAATATTCAATAGTCAAGCAATATTATACTATAATTTAAGAATTTCTAATAAATTCTAGACAGCACGATCGTTCATCACTCCGAAATAGGAAGGGACGAGAATAAATGGTTTGGAAGGCAAGAAAGAATAATCGAGAATAAATATGGAGTTTTCAAGGACGTAGAGAAATTTCTAGCAGAATTTTCAAGCCAGTGTGGATTAAGATTTCTAGGTTTAGTCATTGTCGCAGGCTCGTACCACTACAGTTACGTAACCGGTACGATATGCTCTGACCTGCATGGGCTACCACAAAAACTTGTCATGACCCACACCCGCTTTTCGGACGCGAGCTCTTGAGCAAGCCAGCTACGTATCGAGCGGACTCCAGCCCGACTCGAGTATGTATAAGCTGTCAAGGTCATGGTATCATGGCTAATATGGTAATCTACAGTGTATCTCAATCCACAAGAATATATAAGACAAGAATGAACAATTATGGGTCATGGTCTGCAGCCCATTAGCATATTGTCAGATTAGACTCCAAGAATGATATGAGTCTATAAAATAAGCAGAATATATCATGGCATGGAATATAAAGGACAAAAGGATAATAAGGAAATATCACAAACAAATACCTGTATCCCTGCAGGTGTAATCACTACCATCACGAACCGATAACTAACTCCACGCAATCAGCTACCTGAAGAGATCATCAGGTCCTCAAAGGACATAGCAAGATACATAAAAATATGCCTATCTAACAGTTTAATCATGCAATAATATAAACAGGGTATAAACAGGAACTAGACATGAGACTGACATGTGGCTACTGACAGGTAACTATGAACACGGACACGGGATCAACTATGTATAAATGAACTGCTGGAAGAACAAGAGATCAATGGAAATATCAAACCCTCGCCCCGAATGGACTCGCAGGTTTGAACTAATCACTAACCCTTGCCCCGAATGTGGTCTCACAGGTTAGTTCAAGATAAGTCACCCTCGTCCCGTGTGTGGATTCGCAGGTGCAAACGGACAACCCTCGTCCCGTGTGTGGACTCGCAGGTTGTGGAAACGATACAGGAATAGCAGTTCAATCACACATACTTGTAGACATGACTCAGTCAAGATACAGGTGATGACACGGTACAACTCAGTCATGACACAGGTAAGGACATCTCTAGCATGAACCATAATGTGGACAAGCCTGGTGTAACTACGCTATCAAGTCAGGAAATACTGATATACAAGCAAGGCAATAAATTAGTAAACATGGTATCATATAAATCTATAGCAAAAAAGGTAAATAAAGATAACATACTAAAACAGATGAACTGTAAGCATAAAAATGAACTGTAGAGGGAAGCAAGGTATACTTGCCTGGTGGTTGCATGTAGATCCAAATACATCTCATCAAAATGATAAGCCACATGCGTCAAATCTCACAATAGCCTCTGAAAGCTAAAATAGACATTGCCAACATTCTCAGAATAGTCAAATTAGCTAAGATTTTATGTCCTTAAGTCCAATTCTGGACACAGGGGCAAAACGATAATTTCGGGCAAAAACGATATCCGCCGTTGGACCCGCTTTGCACCGAAAAGTGTGCCAGAGTCAATGGTCTCTAAAGTCATCAAACTATATGTCTACAAAAAAATTTTGATGATACGAAACCAACGGTATGTCCAATTGTGGATTCCGGTGGGCCGTGCACAAAATCGTCCATTGAATCGGATCGTGGGGCCCACGAAACGGTGATCCAATCAACTGTCTCAGAATCGTACCAAACTTGGCATACAGGACCAGAAAAACGATACGGTCCTGTTGGCACAAGTTTTGTCTCGATCTGACGAGCGTGCACAAAGTAATTAGGAAATTTGCACAGAGGCCGATACGATAAATTTTGACGGATATGCATCAAATTCGTCGCGCACACGCGACCAATTTGAATTCCGTCAAAGCCCACACGTCCATGAAGCCGTTACGCACCTTTCGATACTTTCGGTTCGTGACCAAGTCGTCCGGTTTGGCGGGACGCACATGGTATCAGAGAAATTTCTATATTTTGAAAACAGATTTTTCGTCAACTTTATCCTAATTTTAAACAAAAAATAGCCAACAAGAATTAAATCTAAAAATAGGGTTTCCATCTTGGTTAGGTTGTCTAGAAGTCTGTTCAAGCGGTTTTCCAAAATTCGCGATGTTCTGGTCGCAAATCGACCGCAAACATTAGATGTTGGGGCAGTTTCTATACCCAGGAAATCGAGATTTTCCTCGAATTTGGAACTCGATTCTCGTCGTGCACGGTGCGAGCTAAAAGAATCTATGTGAAGGGATTTATAGCCTTATGGGTTGTGAACGTACCTGAAGAATCGAAACGCGAAACGGTGGAGCGACGAGGGAGTTATGACGCCGCGAACTCGGGTGATCCCCTGCTCTTGCTGCTGCGGCTGCTCTGTTCCAGGCCATCCGCACGCTGCCCGGCACATCCGCCGGCGGTCGACGGCACTCTGGTGGCCGCGCACGGTGGCCCTGGCGGCGCGCGCGGGGATAGGGTCGGCGCACAGCGTATATTGTTAGGGTTTTGCTGTTTTATCGCATTTTTCTTTCTCTCGATTCTCTCCGCTTATATATGCACATACTGTTCCCAGGTTAACCGAGCGGGGGGGATGGAGAATGGTTCGGGCTGCTCTGTTGGGCTCGGCCCATTGAAAGGGCTGGGATTTCTCTTGCTGCGGGCTAGGCCTGGCCTAGCTGGAATTAGGGGGGCTGGTTTAAGCCTTTTCTATTATTTATTTAATTCCTACAAATATTTTTTTATTTAATTCCTACAAATATATATATATACATATATTTATATCTATGGGTGTGTCTTTCACCCATATAAATGACTATAAAATTATCCATATATATACATCTACAATGGATATATACAATATTCATATAATATATTATTGGACCATTAAATATATATAGGTACCTATTTGTATATATATTTTATCACAAAAAAATATATATATATATTTTATAACAAATTATATATTAACATATTTTTTCTAACTTATAGTAATATTGCAATCATAAGATATTTTCCATGCAAATTACTCATGTGCATATATTAATCTCGTGCTTGTTAATCCTATTTGTCCGCAGAAAATATACATTTATTCTAATACCGAATATGAAATTATCAAATGCATAGTGAATAACATATACTATATAATAATTCTTTAAAACAAAATAATACTTATTTGAACGATTAAAATAGATTACGAAATATGTATCTACATGGACATTATTGCACACACTACATCACTACATGGGCTTGTACTTAGCTTGGGTTCAGTCCGGACTAGTTGGTTACAACCGGGTCTTCTACAAATCAATAAATCTTAATAATATAACTAATAAATAATTAAAACATTCTATAGGGGTTAATCGCTACTTGGCCTGGTTTTCTTAGTTATGACACACTTATGGCTGGGTCTTTCTGGGCATGGCTAATACACTAGTCAAGGCATGCCACTGCACTATCCGTGCCATGATTCCTAGTCGTCTGATACTTCAAAACTCAACAATGGCTAAAGTCATCTACCATAATAATTAACAAAATAATTATTAATAAAAATCTAAAAAATCTAAAAAATTGCCACTTAAATCAAATAAATAATAAAAAAATAATTCAAAAATTTTCGGGAAGGGGAGCTACAAATCTACCCACCTTAAAAATAATTTCGTCCTCGAAATTCTAATTCATAACTAGGCCTTAAAAATCAAAGTCTAATATTACAATAATCTCCTCAAATTTAATTTCTCAAAATATTTTATTGCCTTCTCTAGTCATTTTATAACTCCGAGTACTTGAGGACTTCTACCCACCTTTGGTCATACTACTCCTCAAAATATGGTCACTAAAATCTTATAATCTTCTAACTACTGGCTAACAGTCCTCCCAACAGATGTCTAGGGCATATGACATCTATAATCCCTTATATCTATAAACAACCAAACATTCAATAGTCAAGCAATACTATATTATAATTTAAGAATTTCTAATGAATTCTAGATAGCACGATCGTTCATCACTCCGAAATAGGAAGGGACGAGAATCAATGGTTTGGAAGGCAAGGAAGAATAATCGAGAACATATATGGAGTTTTCAAGGACGTAGAGAAATTTCTAAGAGAATTTTCAAGACAGTGTGGATTGAGATTTCTAGGTTTAGTCATTGTCGCAGGCTCGTACCAGTACAGTTACGTAATCGGTACAATATGCTCTGACCTGTATGGGCTACCACAAAAACTTATCACGACCCGCACCCGCTTTTCGGACGCGAGCTCGTGAGCAAACCAGCTACGTATCGAGCGGACTCCACCCCGACTCGAGTACGTATAAGCTGTCAAGGTCATGGTATCATGGATAATATGGTAATCTACAGTGTATCTCAATCCACAAGAATATATAAGACAAGAATGAACAATTATGGGTCATGGTCTGCAGCCTATTAGCATATTGTCCGATTAGACGCCAAGAATGATACGAGTCTATAAAATAAGCAGAATATATCATGGCATGGAATATAAAGGACGAAAGGATAATAAGGAAATATCACAAACAAATACCTGTATCCCTGCAGGTGTAATCACTACCATCATGAGCCGCTAACTAACTCCACGCAATCAGCTACCTGAAAAGATCATCAGGTCCTCAGAGGACATAGCAAGATACATAAAAATATGCCTATCTAACAGTTTAATCATGCAATAAATAAACAGGATATAAACAGGAACTAGACATGAGACTGACATGTGGCTACTGACAGGTAACTATGAACACGGACACGGGATCAACTATGTATAAATGAACTGCTGGAAGAACAAGAGATCAATAGAAATATCAAACCCTCGCCCCGAATGGACTTGTAGGTTTGAACTAATCACTAACCGTCGTCTCGAATGTGGACTCGTAGGTTAGTTCAAGATAAGTCACCCTCGCCCCGTATGTGGACTCGCAGGTGCAAACGGACAACCCTCGCCCCATGTTTGGACTCGCAGGTTGTGGAAACGATACAGGAATAGAAATTCAATCACACATACTTGTAGACACGACTCAGTCAAGATACAGGTGACGACACGGTATAACTTAGTCATGACATAGGTAAGTACATCTCTAGCATGAACCATAATGTGGACAAGCCTGGTGTAACTACGCTATCAAGTCAGGAAATACTGATATACAAGCAAGGCAATAAATTAGTAAACATGGTATCATATAAATCTATAGCAACTAAGGTAAATAAAGATAACATACTAAAATAGATGAACTGTAAGCATGAAAATGAACTGTAGAGGGAGGTAAGGTATAATTGCCTAGTGGTTGCATGTAAATCCAAATACATCTCATCAAACTGATAAGCCACAGGACTCAAATCTCACAATAGTCTCTGAAAGATGAAACAGACATTGCCAACATTCTCAGAATAGTCAAATTAGCTAGGATTGCCTGTCCTTAAGTCTAATTCTGGATACAGGGGCAAAACGGTAATTTCGGGCAAAAAAGATGTCCGACGTTGGACCCGCTTTGCACCGAAAAGCATGCAAGAGTCAATGGTATCTAAAGTCATCAAACTATATGTCTATAGATTCGTTTTGATGATACGAACCCAACGGTATGTCCAATTGTGGAATCCGGTGGGTCGTGCACAAAATCGACCGTTGAATCGGATCGTGGGGCCCACGAAACGGCGATCCAATCAACTGTCTCAGAATCGGACCAAACTTGGCATACAGGACCAGAAAAATGATACGGTCCTGTGGACGTAAGTTTCGTCTCAATTCTGACGAGCGTGCACAAAGTAATTAGGAAATTTGCACAGAGGCCGATACGGTAAATTTTGACGGATACGTATCAAATTCGTCGTGCACACGCGACCAATTTGAATTCCGTCTAAGCCCACACGTCCACGAAGCCGTTACGCACCTTTCGATGCTTTCGGTTCGTGACCAAGTCGCCCGGTTTGGCAGGACGCACGTGGTATCGGAGAAATTTCTTTTTTGAAAACAGATTTTTCGTCAACTTTATCCTAATTTTAAACAGAAAATAACCAACAAGAATTAAATCTAAAAATAGGTTTTCCATCTTGGATAGGTTGTCCAGAAGTCTGTTCAAGCGTTTTTCCAGAATTTACGTTGTTCTGGTCGCAAATCGACCGTAAACATTGGACGTTGGTGCAGTTTCAATACCCAGGAAATCGAGATTTTCCTTGATTTTGGAACTCGATTCTCGTCGTGCACGGTGCGAGTTAAAAGAATCTATGTGAAGGGATTTAGAGCCTTATGGGTTGTGAATGTACCTGAAGAATCGAAATGCGAAACGGTGGAGCGACGAGGGAGTTATGATGCCGCGAACTCGGGTGATCCCCTGCTCTTGCTGCTGCGGCTGCTCTGTTACAGGCCGCGTGCACGCTGTTCGGCGCATCCGCCGGCGGCCGACGGTGCTCTGGTGACCTCGTGCGGTGGCCCTGGCGGCGCACGCGGGAATAGGGTCGGCACGCAGCGTGTATGGTTAGGGTTTTGCTGTTTTATCGCATTTTTCTTTCTCTCGATTCTCTCCGCTTATATATGCACATATTGTTCCCAGGTTAACCGAGCGGGGGGATGGGGAATGGTTCGGGCAGCTCTGTTAGGCTCGGCCCATTGGAAGGGCTGGGATTTCTCTTGCTGCGGGCTGGGCCTGGCCTAGCTGGAATTAGGGAGGCTGGTTTTAGCCTTTTCTATTATTCATTTAATTCCTACAAATATATATATACATATATTTATATCTACGGGTGTGTCTTTCACCTATATAAATGACTATAAAATTATCCATATATATACATCTAGAATGGATATATACAATACTCATATAATATATTATTGGACCATTAAATATATATAGGTACCTATTTGTATATATATTTTACCATAAATTATATATTAACATATTTTTCTAACTTATAGTAATATTGCAATCATAAGATATTTTCCATGCAAATTACTCATGTGCAAATATTAATCCCATGCTTGTTAATCCTATTTGTCCGCAGAAAATATACATTTATTCTAATACCGAATATGAAATTATCAAATGCATAGTGAATAACATATAATATATAATAATTCTTTATAACAAAATAATACTTATTTGAACGATTAAAATAGATTACGAAATATGTATCTACATGGACATTATTGCACACACTACATCACTGCATGGGCTTGTGCTTAGCTTGGGTTCAGTCCGGACTAGTTGGTTACAACCGAGTCTTCTACAAATCAATAAATCTTAATAATATAACTAATAAATAATTAAAACATTCTATAGGGGTTAAGTCGCAACTTGGTATGGTTTTCTTAGTTATGACACACTTATGGCTGGGTCTTCCTTGGCATGGCTAATACACTAGTCAAGGCACGCCACTGCACTATCCGTGCCATGATTCCTAGTCGTCTGATACTTCAAAACTCAACCATGGCTAAAGTAATCTACCGTAATAATTAACTAAATAATTATTAATAAAAATCTAAAAAATCACCACTTAAATCAAATAAATAATAGAAAAAAATAAATCAAAAATTTTCGGGAAGGGGAGCTACACTTCCGCATGAGACCATGCGTCTTCTTCCAGTTCTTATAGGAGATGCTTCATATATAATATCTCTGACGTGCCATGAACAATAGCTCGATATTCTACTTCTGAGCATGAGTGTGCTATCACACTTTGTTTCTTGCTCTTCCATGACACTAGATTTTTGCCAATAAATACTAAGTAGTCAGATGTAGATCCTCTATCTATCAGACTTACTCCCCAGTCAGCATCAGTAAAACACTCAATACGAGTGTGTCTATTATTCTCCATTCGAATTCCTTTTCCTGGATTCTTTACTAGATAACACAGAATTCTGAGAACTGTCTGTCAGTGTGGAACTCTTGGAGAAGCCATAAATCTACTTGCAATACTCACTGCAAAAGAAATGTTCGGACGAGTCATGACCGCCAAGTAGTTGAGTTTTCCAACTACTCGACGATACTGATCTGGATTGGTCATCAGGACCCCTTCGTCTGGAAGTATCTTCGCCCATGGATCCATAGGTGAGGTTGCTCCCTTTGCTTATATCATGCCTGCATTATTTAGTATGTCTAGCACATACTTTCTTTGAGATATTACAATGTCATGCTTACCCCGTGTGACCTCACTGCCCAAGAAATAGTTCAAGGATCCCATATCCTTGGTTTAAAATTGTTCTCTCAGAAACTTCTTGAGGCCTGCAATACCCTGGCTATTTTGTCTCGTGATTACAATATCATCAACATAGACACCAAGGAGTATTCTTCCAGCAGATATGTGTCGATAGAAGATTGAATGGTCCTTCTTTGATTGAGACATGCCAAACTGAGTAACAATATGTGTAAATCGACCAAACCATGCACGAGATAATTGTTTTAGACCATAGAGGGCCTTCCTCAGATGACACACCTTACCCTCCCTTGTAACGAACCCGGGAGGTTGCATCACATATACCTCTTCATCAAGATCCCCGTAGAGAAAAGCATTCTTTATATCTAGTTGAAGTAACAGCCAGTCATAGCGAACGGTCAAGGCCATAAGGACACGAACAGACGTTATTTTGGCCATAGGAGAGAAGGTCTCAAGGTAATCCTCACCATAGGTTTGAGAGTATCCTTTGGCAACCAGACGAGCCTTCAGTTGATTAAGAGAGCCATCTGGTTTCACCTTGATTGTGAATACCCATTTGCAACCTACTGCTTGTTTACTAGTGGGTAAGTCGACCAAGTCCCAAGTGTGGTTTTCACTGAGAGCTTTCATCTCCTCGTTCATAGCAGCACGCCAACCAGGATGTCTGAGACCCTCCTCAGCGGTCTTGGGGATCTAAATCCCATCAATAGTAGCCACAAGAGACTGAGTGTGACTGGTAAGTCCTTTCTAGCTATCAACATATGAGGGATGATCATGACAGGCACGACAAGGACATTCTGGAGGCAGAACCGTCGAAGCTGCTGGTGGGGCTGCTGGCGAAACTGGTAGAGCTGCTGGTGGTAGAACAGGTGGAGACAACTCATTGGAGCCGAAGCTGCTTGTGGAACCGGAGGAGGAGGATTCTGTAAGCGATGTCGGCACTGGCTGAATTGGTGTATGTGGACCATCGGCCTGGAAGACTGACTCGGTAAGGGAGGGCACACGTATGGGGGCTATTGTGTTTGAGGAGGAAATAACAAAAAATCCTCTTCTGGATAGACTAGGGGAGCCGGATCCGTTGATTGTAGGAGTGGAGGAAATTCAGTTTCTACAAAGGTAACATCCCGAGTGAAAAAATATCTCTTCAAGACAGGGAAATAATACCGATACCCTTTCTGACCTTTAGGATACCCAAGAAAAATACATTGTATTGCCTTAGGATCTAATTTAGAAAGGGTTGGTCGGGTATCCCGAATATAGCATAAGCAGCCAAAGATTCTTAGAGACAAAGGAAATGGATCTCGTCCGGGAAAAAGCCTATAAAAGGGAGTGCTACCATTGAAAACTGACGATGACATACGGTTAATAAGATAACAAGCAGTAAGAACCGCATTCGACTAAAATCTCTTGGGAGTACGTGCTTGAAACATAAGAGCACGTGTTGTTTCCAAGAGATGGCGATTCTTGCATTCGGTCACACCATTTTGTTGTGGTGTGTACGCACAAGAGGTTTGGTGGATGGTGTCATTGCGGGCCATATGTCTATCGAGATAATGAGATAAATACTCACGGCCATTGTCACTCCAAAATTTTTTTATTGGAATACCAAATTGTGTTCTTTTTGGCATGGAAGTTGCACCAAATGTTAAACAATTCAGAACAATTTTTTATCAGATAAACAAAAGTGACACGTGAGTAATCATCAACAAAAGTAACAAAGTACTTAAAACCCATTACTGATTCAATCGGACAAGTTCCCCATACATCAGAATGCACCAACTCAAAAGGAACGGAAGCAACTTTATTTTGACTCACCGGATAGGTAACCCGATGATGCTTAGCTAAACTACATGGCTCATAATAAAAAGAAGCGGAGATATCTAAAGATGGGTATATTTTTTGGAGAGCTTGGGATGATGGATGGCCTAACTGACAATGTAACTCGAAAGGATTGAGTTTCATGCCGGCACAGACAACAAAAAAAGTTGTATCAAACAGGTACAAGCCTCCAGCCACATGCCCCTTACCAATAGTCTTTCCAGTTTTTAGGTCCTGAAAAATACAACCATTAGGAAAAAGGTTACCGAGGAATGCAGTTCACGAGTAATTTGACTAATAGAAATTAAACTGAACGGGTTTCCAGGTGTAAGTAATACAGAATTGAGTGACAGTCCGGACTGTCAGGGAACCTCCATTGGCACTAGTAATGCCAGAAACACGACGTACAGGTACATAATCATGTAACATACCTGCATCACTAGTCATGTGAGAGGACGCACCAGAGTCAATTACCCACTGCTTGGGTTTCACTATGCACGCGACTGAGTATCCGGCTGTAGATCCAGACGTAGAAGCTTCACCACGACGTTGAGCCTATAAATCAAGGAACTTTGTATATGAGTTCGAAGTCATCTGAATAGATTGGACACCATCATCAGGAGCATCAGTCATGATATTAGCAGCAGGTGATTTAGTACATTGCCAATAGAAATGGCCAAGTTGACCACAGTTAAAGCAAATGAGCGGTCTTCCTCTATCACGACCGCTATTGCCACGTCCTCTATCTCAACCAGCATTTCGGCCACCACGTCGGCAACCACGACAACCACGAAATCCTGTACGAGCTACACCAAGAGTAGAGCGATCAGCAGGAGTATCACCCGGAGTGGTTGTCACGACCCGCACCCACTTTTCGGATGCAAGCACGTGAGCAAGCCAGCTACGTATCGAGCAGACTCCAGTCCCTCTCAATCATGTAAACGTTGTCAAGACTATGGTATACTACCAAATCATGGCAAAACAAATCTATATCTCATTCCACAATAAGAATAATAAACAAGAATGAACAAGTATGGGTCGTGGTCTGCAGCCCACTAGCATATATGTCCGATAAGACTCTAAAGGAAATAACAAGAGTCTAAAACTGAATCGAGAAACATGATATCTCATGATAAGGTATGAAAGCACGAGCGGATAATAAACACAATAACGATACCTGAATTCCGCAAGCGTATCGTCACATCTGTCATCCAAAACCACTAGCTAACTCCATGCAATCGCTAAACCTGAAGAGATCATCAGGTCCTCAGAGGACATAGCAAAATACATAAAAACATGCCTATCTAGCAGTTAATCATGCAATAAAAAAATACGGGAAATAAACGGAAAAAGACCAATCAACACGAAAATACGACTATACACGACTGAAGAACCACTACGCATAACCGAACTGCTGGAGAAGAACAAGAGAACACGATATCACGATGTCAATGGATAACCAATCGAATACTCAAACCCTCGCCCTAGTGTGGACTCGCAGGTGTGAACCATATACTACTAACCCTCGTCCCTAGTGTGGACTCGCAAGTATGGACCAATAACTACTAACCCTCGTCCCTAGTGTGGACTCGCAGGCTAGCCTCAGCTATTAACCCTCGCCCCTAGTGTGAGCTCGCAGGCTAGCATCAACTATTAACCCTCGCCCCTAGTGTGGGCTCGCAGGTTAGCTTCAAGACTCAAGACACAGATAACTACTAACCCTCACCCCTAGTGTGGACTCGCAGGTTAGCTTCAAGAACTCAGGGTACAGCAGTTCTGTTATGACTTATTCATCCTATGACACGATATGACTCAATCCAAGTACAGGTGATGACACGACATGACCCAATCATGATACACGAGAAACCAATCCATTATGAACTACAAAATTAACTATGAACAAGAACTATATCTATACTAACATGCACAATATACCAATATCATGTAAATAATCAACTAGTAAAACTATATAACAATAGAAATATGCATGTAAATAAACTGTAGAGGGAGGCAAGGTATCTTGCATGTAGGTTGCACGCAGATCCAATCACAATATAGTCAACTGCCAAGCCATGAAGTCTAAGTCATCACAACTGTCTCCGAAAGCTGAAACAGACATTGCCAATATTCTCAGAATAGTCAAATTAGCTAGGATTGCCTGTCCTTAAGTCCAATTCTGGACACAGGGGCAAAACGGTAATTTCGGGCAAAAATGGTGTCCGCCGTTGGACCCGCTTTGCACCGAAAAACATGCCAGAGTCAATGGTCTCTAAATTCATCAAACTACATGTCCACGGATTCGTTTTGATGATACGAACCCAATGGTATGTCCAATTTTGGATTTCGGTGGGTCGTGCACAAAATCGCCCATCGAATCGGACCGTGGGGGCCGCGAAACGGCGATCCAATCAACTGTCTCAGAATCGAACCAAACTTGGCATACACGACCAAAAAACGATACGGTCCTGTTGGTGCAAGTTTCGTCTCGATCTGACGAACGTGCACAAAGTAATTGAGAAATTTGCACAGAGGCCGATACGGTGAATTTTGACGGATACGCATCAAATTCGTCGTGCACACGCGACCAATTTGAATTCCGTCAAAGCCCACACGTCCACGAAGCCGTTATGCACCTTTCGATACTTTCGGTTCGTGACCACGTCGCCCGAATTGGCGGTACGTACGTCGTATCGAAGGTTTTATTGAATTTTAAAACAGGTTTTTGGAAAACTTTGGGATTCGATTTCTCGACGCGTAGTCGATGATTTCCAAATCCACAAAAAGGGTTGTGAAGCCCTACATGTTGTCAATAAACTCCTTCAAATAGGTTTTCAAAAACATGCATGGTTTGGAAGATAATTAAATGCAAAGTAGGCTAACTTGACTGTTGTCAGTCCTGTTTCGAATCAGTTTTTTGCCCATTTTTGGCATCGATTTTATATCGATTCTATTTTGATTTAGTTCGAAATGATTCATCGGTGTCAAAGACGTATAGGTTGTGTTTCCAACGCATATTCTGGTTTGGAAAAAGATGAAAAGTCGAGGGAGAATTCTCACCAGGAAGTCGGGGCTTGGACTGGTTGCTGCTGTCCTGCTGTCTTTTTGCACGCGCGTGTGTCTGCGGCTGCGCTGAACTGACCCCGCCGGCGACGCACGGCGGGGTTGTCGTCCGTGGGAGTCGAGCGGCCAGAGTGTCTCTGGGTCGATCACGAGGCGCGCTGTGTTCATTTTAGGGTTTTCTCCCGACTTTCCTCTGTTTTCCGATTCATATATATGAGCAAAGTGGGGGTCGGGTCTGCCTGTTCGGGCTGTGGATAAAAAATTGGGCTTGGGGGATCAGGTCGGGTGGCTACTGCTGTGCTCGGCTTCTTTGGGCTGAGGGAGGAAGTTGGCTCGGGCCTGTTTGGACTATGGCCGGATGCTGCTGCTGCTTTATCTCAGAGTACAGACTAAAAGTGTTGTTCAAAAACATCATGAAATAGACCCACCACCTCTCATGCTAACAGTTATTCTACACTAACTAAGTGCAGGGCTGACTGCTGGGTTTGGGGAAACGTTTGGGTCGGCTTGCTACTGTTCGGGCTTGGTCTTATTTATCCACTAGTGTAT